>CM035844.1:230781603-231054283 GCA_020510985.1 Pholidichthys leucotaenia
AATTTCCTTAGACTGTGGACATGCTGGATTTAAACAACTTTAAAGTACATTATTACAAACTCAATTCTAAACCTTCATTCTTTTCAGAACTATGAAAATGCAGATGGACTCTGATGTGTTTGATGTGGAAAATCAATAATATGTGTGAAATGCATTAATCTGTGATTTTATATATATATATGCATGTTGATGTTAAATGAATGTTTATTCCTGCATGTTGATTTAGAAGCACTGCTTATAATTTATACTAATCACTAAAGTTTATCTTAGTTTAATACATAAAGGTAAATATTAACTTCCAGTATGTATCAAAGTTTGCCTCTAAAACCATGTGACTCCCACAGCCAATCGCTGCACGACAGCTCTTCACTCCAAAGGACTCCGAAACAATAGACTGTTTGTTCATTGGACTAAAAGTTCATCGAGCCCGCCCACGAAGGACGCTCATTGGCTGAGACTCCGGTCAGGCCGGAATCCCGCGAAACTCAACAGAGCTTATAAAAAGGAGAGAGAGACTCGGTTTCAGCCCTTTTTTGCCTTTTTCGTCAGACACCACTCTCTTTCTGCTCCGGATTCTCTTTTCGCCTGCTCCCTTCTTTCTGATCTCCTCCATTGTCTACACACAGCAAGGGAGAACAAAGGACCACATGGCGCTTTTCTGAACACAGCAGATAATTTGTTTATGTAACTTTGTATTTTCTTCTTCTCTTAAATGCCTAGGAATTCCTTTTTCTTTGAGCTCAATTCTTAATCGGAGTCAAACTCCAATTCTTAATTTATCACTTTTTGTTAAACTTTCTGTAAACCGCCGTTTGTTTAATTTTAAGGTAAACTTTAATCTTGACTTTATTTTTATAATATTTTTCTTGACCAAGCACCTCCCAAAACTATTTTTATCTAAAGTCCGAAAGTTTCTTTTCTAATTTGAAATCGGATTAGATATCTCTTAATTATTACCGAAGACCTCTTGAAGAAAGACGCAGCTCCCACATAACGTGCAGCTGTAGGATCAACACACAGCTGTCCCACATCACTCTGAAGAGACGTCGGCACCATCTGGCTAAGACCCGTTTCAACTGTGGGTCATGCAGCCCAGAATCCAGCCTCCTTCGACCGCTTGAATCTAAAGGTCGAGCTGTGAACCCTTGAAGTATCTGCTGGCAGATATTTCCCTCACATCCACAAAGTCTTGGGCTGAAAAAGGACGACAGAACTGCCATCACTGAGGATCACGTGAGCTGAAAAAACTTTAATTCATCTGCTGAATTAAACTTGAGGTTCGGTACTAATTTATATATCTAATCAGATGCAAATTAAGAAGCCCTTAACATAACTCTCCTTTTCATTAAAATTCCGTTTTTATTTTCTTAAGATTAATTTAGGACTTTTTCATAATTAGCAAACTTTCTCCATAAATTTGCGTTGTTTTTGATAATCTGTTAACTCAAACTGATAGAAATTCGTTTCTCAGTTTAACCCTGGTTCCGAAAATATTGACATTGTTAATCTATCATTTACAAGATTGATTTTATGATTAATGAAATTATTTCGATGGGAATTTATTTCATTCTGAGTCTGTTTCAAGCCCAGGTATCGAATTCACGGAAAATTTTTGAGACTGATTATTGATTAATTTATTGAGTGATCAAACAGGTATAAAGTGAAATTAAAGATCAAATTGCTTCTTAGAGATAGAAGCTGGTGCCCCTTACGAGTGTTATTAACTTTTCTGATGTATATGAAATGAGATTTGAGCTCAGATTCCAATACATCAATATAAATTAAATAATTCATACCTGATCATATTTATTATTTATTAATATCCCCATTTCACGTTACATATATTGGTACCCCGCGTGAAGGCTTGGTTGAACTTGAAACGACTCAGAAGGAAATTAATACATAAGCTTGTGTGTGATTTTGGTCAATTTTAACTCACAAAGGTGGTTCATTGTCTGCAGCCAGTCTATTGTCTGTCTCTGTGTCACGAGGGGGAGGGGGTGAATTCGCCCCCCTGATTACTCCTGATAACTGCTGTGTGTCTGCTGACTAAGGTGGGGGTGAAGACCCCCACTGCACCCTAGTCAGTTTAGTTTTTGTTGTTTAATGCATGCTTAAAAGTGATTACACGCTGAATAATTAAAATAGGCCTGGAAACAAAATAGCGAAGAAATCCTATTTGTTTTCCCCATTATTTCAACACCCCACAGGCGAAGCAAACCCTTGGGATTTAATTGAATTAACCATTGTATAAACTTGTTGAATAAAGTTTAGGGAGACTGAAGTTTTCCCGCCTTTGGAAAGCAAGGCGTGGTTTTATGGACTGAAGCTTGAGCTCTGCATCCACGTGGCACGTGCACGCTCAGTCGCGCACGCGACCGTCAAGCTGTGCATGACGCGCATGTGTAGATCGGCTCAGCGACGCCATCTTAAGTCTAGGTAGAGTTCCCTGTAGCCGCCATTTTGAGTAGAGATCCTTGACTCCTTGCGACGTCATTGGGTTTCCTCTTCTGGAAGTGCAGACGAAAACTGCCTCCATCTTGTGGTGAAACATAGGGACTGCAATTTTATTTAAACTTATAATCTTTAAAGACGATTTATAACCAAATTAAGTCTTCAAAGTAACTTCAAAGCCGTTCATATTATTCGGAATAAACTAAATTTAACACTAATCCAAACTTTTATGCCAAGAATAAAAGGAAAAGGACCTGTTGGCTTCTGAAAGTTTTTTCTCAGGGGTGGAATCCCACTCATTACATAGATACCTATAGCAGGAACATATACAAACACCTCTATTGTATTTAATCACTTATATAACCACATATTATAATCTTTTAAGCTAAAAGCAAACATATTTACACACTTTTAAGCAAAAAGTTACAAACTTTGAAGCTATATGTGTGCTTATTTTGCTGTTTTTAAATGTGATATGGTGTGATTCCCTTCCCACAGAAACCCAGTTTTAGCTTAAGGATTCTAATGCTGATGTTTACTCAAGAGTAACATTAAAGTAGGATTAGTCCTGTGCATTTTAACAAATTTACAGACTTATTGAATATTTATAAGTTTTCCTCTTTCTCAAATTTAGGAAACCACATTAAGCAATTAACACTTAAGCAAAGCTCTAGGTGTTATTTAAACTCATTGTGTCATTTCTGATTCATGCTTTCTCTACAGGAAAAGAAAAACATTTAACCAACCTGCATAATTTTCAAATTTTTCCCAGGATTTAAAAGAAAAGTCAAAAAGGTGCAAACATTGATTATTCTGTAAATAAGAAATTTATAGATCACAATCAAGAAAGATCACTATTGGCTTCAATCCTAAGAAATCCTTCAACACCAAATATTCAAATAATTCACTTGTTTCTAATTTGTAAATATTTTAAACATTTAATGCTTCAAAGGAAAATAGGCTTTAACAAATAAAACCAAAGGAAAGCCTTAACTTTTAAAAGAAAGTGGAAACTTATAATCTTAAATCTTTAAAGCATTTAGCCTCTTTTGCTTTTGGATTTCTTTTGTAAATAAAATCCTCACCTTCAAAGTGACATTTTGCAAAATCCCAAAGCTAGTTATTGATGACAAATTCCAATACTAGACTTTGAAAATCGAAGGAAAGAAGTCAATCCACACAATTGAAATTTCAGTTTTGTTTTGCGAAACAAATTCAATCCAATTTCAATTCAACTGTATTTATCAACGTACGGTTTCAACGAACAAATTATTTAAAGCATCACTACATTTCTAAACAATTTCAAAATTCTATTTCCCATCCTGCAAGCCTACAAGTTGAAACAAATTCTAAAGGAACTTTCAACTATCACGGTTGTAAAATAAAACACTCAAGGTTAAACCTTGCTGAACAAATTTAAGAATAATCAACCAGTTGAATTTTTTTTTTTAGAAGCTAAATAACAACGGTCAAACATGACGAGTCATCAGACAACCAACCAATTTGCCAAACTGGATGACCTTCAAACAACATTGGAAGCATGGACTTCTAATTTAATTTCTAGCTTCACAACACGGGTCAAGGAAACACAGCCCGAAGAATTGGAGCAACTCACTGAAGAACTTTTGAATGAACACACTGAAAAACCACCAGAAGGCAAGGACCTCACCAGTGTGTTAGGTAAGTTTGCGCTAACATTAGTCGCAAGATTAAAGGTAGCCGAGAACGAGCTAGCAAATCAACAAACAACGATCTTATCTCTCCAAGAAGAGAATGAAACACTGAAAGGAAATTTGGAACAATCTCAAGAGGAGAATGACAAAACTCAAAATCAACTGGATGAAGCGGTACAAGATTTGGACCGTGCAGAGTCACAAAAGGAACGGTTGATGCATAACAATGACACGCTTCATCAAGACAACAATGAACTTGAAGATGCCCTTCAAGACACAAAGAAGGAACTCAGAAGAGTTGAAGGTCAACTTGAAAATGTTAAGAAGGATTACAAGGAATGTCAACTGCTCCTAAAGGAAAGACATGAACACCGGGACATCCACCGCGCTCCCTCGCCCGATTCCCGTTTCGAATACGGACGACCGCGTGGACAGCGTGCGTGCGCCCCTTCAGACCGCGACCTTGACAAGATCGCGCGAAATATCACCAAATTTGATCCAGGACCTACGGGTTCACCTGATGCCAAAGTCTATTTACAGGACATTGATTACTACCTGCGTAAGTATCCTGATGCTACAACAGACGATCGCATCTATCTGATTAAACTAACATCTAACAGGTCAGTATCAAAATTCATAGACAGACAGCCGACAAACATCAAAGCAGATTACACGCTGCTCCGCGAAGCCATCGAAAAGGAGTTCTCCGACGACTGCCTACAGGCAGGGCTAACCGCAGCCCTAGCCGTGAAGCAAGGACGCTCAGAGCCAACACAAGCCTACTACCAGAGACTCCTACTTGCATATTTTGGATCTCAGAATACACCAGGGATGGAAGAAGACCACAATTTCAAGACCCTCTTCATCCAAAACCTCCATCCCACTGTGAGTCATTACCTGGGAGTTACAGCTAACCCAAGGTCAAACTCAATAAGTCAGCTGAGAGAGTTTGCACACTATGCGTTCCAAAAACAGCAACAAAGTCGCAACAAGCACGCTGAGCCTGCCACAGTGCTAGCTATTAGCGATGCATCTAATACCTTGAAGTTGGAAGGAGCTCCTCGCTCTACTCCACCTCCTACACCGCGAGTACACCAACAGCCGAAGCATTTTCCCAAGCGACCTCAGCAAGGTCAAAACCAAACTAGGTCCTCTGGATACCACTTTGGACCAACTTTGCGAAAACCCGACTACCGTCGTAGACCATATCCACGGGATAGGTCACGAGAACACGATACAGACTACCATGATGACAGATACCGATACGAAGACGCGCGTAACCGCGACAAATGGTCTCCATCTCATCACAGAAGCTCAGAAGCAGAGACCTATCACAAACCTTGGAAGGAAGAAGAAACTCCTACATTCAGTAGAGAAGCTATTGAAATTGTCCAACACCTCCTAGCAGAGATTCAAAACTACAAAAAGAATAAAACTGCTAACGTTCTAGCTATATCAGCTGTGCCAACTCAAAACAAGCGTTCCAAACGAAGGAAACGCAAGAAGAAAATCCCTCATGCAAATGAGGAAGGACCAAAGGACTCAACACAGTCCAGTGCTGTCATGGCAGCCCAACCACAGGTCACAGACCACTCCTCTAACATATCGCAACTCTGTGTCGAACCACCGGTTCCACAATTTCTATGCGATTTAAACGAGAGGGGGGTGGCACGGAAATTCTACCTTCCACTGACCCTTGAAGACATGGTGTGTCAGGACGCTGTTTTAGACACCGCCGCTGACATCACTCTCATGTCACACACCCTTTTTGACAAACTACGTGTAGCCGCTAACCGCGCTAACAAATATTTGAAACTGGAACCCTGTTCATTAGCCGTGCGACCATATGCGCTCACTAAAACAACCCTGTTGGGCGTATCACTACTAAAGATGTCCATTGGACCCATGACCTTGACACATCCGGTCTACGTGTCCAAACTTGACGCCATTCCATTACTTGTTGGCAAAGACCTACTGAACCGTTTTGAGCCACTGATTGATTTCAAGAACCTCAAACTATGGGCTCAAACGCAACACCCTCACCCATTTGACCCAACAAGAACAACTGAATCACAGTGCTTTGTTCTAAACACTTTGGACACCCCAAGTCTCACACAACTAGCACTGTTGGAACAACTGCAACCGAGTGAAAGCGACCGCCAAGACCAAGGTGAGTACTGTCCACGAGAAGTCAAAAGTCACCTTCAAATACAAGGTCAAGCCAAACACTCAAATGATCTTGAAAACTCAATGGCCGAGCAGAAAACCCCAAACGGCCCTCTTAAAACCCTTGATACCCATGATTCAATGGTGGTGTCACATTTTGAAACCCTCCCACCCGCCCATGAGGCCTGCATGGTCACAAGAGCCGCACCAACCGGCTCTCTAGACCCTCTGAAATCTCAAGTTTTTGCAACAACGAACCCAACTTTTGCAAACGCAAGGCGCACAGTCACTCAACCGTGCAACCAAATGATCCATAAAACCGTCAAACACCGGTTGGATAAAACGGTACATGCGCTACCCGCATCTAAACCCTATGCCATACCAAAACTGATACCACTTCATGCGACACAATCTTATCTGCAGCTATGCAATGGCACTCCTGTTCATGCTTCCGATGAACCATCATCGCCACCGCTCAGAGTTCCTCGAAACCAGAGGGGGGTGATGACTGCCAATGCCTGTAACATTCCAGCTACAGAGCACAAAAGCGTCAAAACGACATACAAAGCTCCCAAGGCTGTATTTCAAAACCATTCTGACCGAGTCGCTAAACAACAGAAAGCGTACAACAATCAAAAACTCTCGCATGACGAACTGCGAAGGGGGGACAAGATCTTCCACCCCACATTTGTACCACAGACACCTGAAATAAATTTACAGGAAAGGAAAATCACTCCTAAATTCCTACCCGAGTGGATGAATCCACACATTGTCAACAACAAACTTTGGCCACTCAAGAGCCAAATCCAGGACCCCATTTTCAAATGGGCTCACCAAAATCAGTGTAACCTTTACCAAAACCCCATGGGACTTGTCGGGTACAACACTGTCAAAGTAAGTCCATAAATAAGATTAAAATCAAACCTACATCTGAGAAATAACTGTAGCTAACTACTAGCCTCAGGTACACTCAGTCAAATTTCTCCAATCAGTTAACTGCATCAAAACTTCCAGAAAGGAGAGGGTATATTAAAACCAAATTAGCCCTTAAACTAATTTCAAAGACCTCTGTAAAATCTAATAAACTTCAATCAACTTACTATTACCAAATAGTATACACAAGACATTCAACACCATTAGCTTGAGCTAACAATCTTAAAACTCCCATCAAAGGTGAAAAACAAGCACAAGGTTTAGAGTTCAATCTCTTAAACTCTATTCTGTAATTTCCCAGTTTTGGGATCAATAAAGTACATCCATCTAAAAGAAATCATTCCACCTCTAAGAGGAATTTTCATTTGCCAACCAGGTATCTAAAGAAAGATCAACAAGAAGATTAAGATCCAAAACCACTCACTTTTGTTTGCCAAGATGATGGCCCTCCTGTTTATCAGTTTAGCCATCTGCCTAGCAATCACACCCACTGTTACCCAGTCAGAATTGGGCCAAGCCAAAACAAAAGGTCAAAGATCCTCGGATGGATTCTTAATAACAGCCTCATCATTAGAGCCTCTAGTTAACCTTAGCATGCCCACTGTTAACTCGGTCAACACCGCTAAACCGAAACGCCAGGTTGTCAAACCACAAATGGTTACCAAAATCTTACAAGACACTGTGTTGGTTTTGAATGCTTGCTCCGAAGCTTCAATCAAACTCAACAAGGTCTTGAACTCTTTGCTCTTTGTGTTAAAGGTTGACTATACTCACACACAGCCAATGTCTATGTTACCCTCAGAAGTAGCTAGAAACATTAGCTTTTCAGTTAACGCTTTAGCAATGAATATGCTTTCTCATCATATCCTTTTTGCAGTAAATCCAAATTTACTTCTCATTGCCATCCAAAGAATGATAACGACATGCTATGCCCACTCAGTTTTTCTGAACAAAAGCCTCAAACACCCTATGATTTGGACATCTATGGAACCATGGTTTAGTCTAACTAAACAAATTCAATTTGAACCTCCTTGAGTCACCTCAATATTGATTAGTCTGAATTTTATTTTTGCTTTTGACTAAGATTTTTGGATACATGCATGTGTATATACAAATAATCCTTTATACTTTATTTAGATTTTATGCACATTTAAACTGTTTTTGAAATTTTTACTAGATATTTTTCAGCAAACCCAAAACATTTATATCAAGTATGTCAAAACCCACATACTTCTAGTTCATTTTTTTTACAGTCTTTACAGGCTTATACAGAACTTTAGTATATCCTAGACAATTATACAATGTTTATATTTGGTCATGCCAAAATTAATTTTTGAAATTTCCAGAAGTTTTTCAGAAAACCAAATTTAAGGACCTACACTTTGGAATAGATACTGTTTACAAGCTTAAGACTTACCGACATCAGAACTTTAGTTCAGCATTTGGATCAAGCCTCGCCAAATTGGGATTTGATGCCTAGGATTGCTATCAACGCTGAATCAACGTCACCATTGATACCAGAGGGGGGACTGTAGCATCATCTCACTTTGGCTCAGCAACAATTATTCTTCTGCTTAAAGACATTTTTGTTTCATCCAGGAATAATGCAAATAAATGGATTTTCTTCCCCCAGGCCACAGCTGAAATCCCCTTTTGTTAAAACCAGCCTAAGGAATTTCCCCAATGTCCGGCTGCACTTTTATTGCCCCCATAAAACCTACACAGATCCACGACTCAGTTAATTTCCTTAAACTGTGGACATGCTGGATTTAAACAACTTTAAAGTACATTATTACAAACTCAATTCTAAACCTTCATTCTTTTCAGAACTATGAAAATGCAGATGGACTCTGATGTGTTTGATGTGGAAAATCAATAATATGTGTGAAATGCATTAATCTGTGATTTTATATATATATATGCATGTTGATGTTAAATGAATGTTTATTCCTGCATGTTGATTTAGAAGCACTGCTTATAATTTATACTAATCACTAAAGTTATCTTAGTTTAATACATAAAGGTAAATATTAACTTCCAGTATGTATCAAAGTTTGCCTCTAAAACCATGTGACTCCCACAGCCAATCGCTGCACGACAGCTCTTCACTCCAAAGGACTCCGAACAATAGACTGTTTGTTCATTGGACTAAAAGTTCATCGAGCCCGCCCACGAAGGACGCTCATTGGCTGAGACTCCGGTCAGGCCGGAATCCCGCGAAACTCAACAGAGCTTATAAAAAGGAGAGAGAGACTCGGTTTCAGCCCTTTTTGCCTTTTTCGTCAGACACCACTCTCTTTCTGCTCCGGATTCTCTTTTCGCCTGCTCCCTTCTTTCTGATCTCCTCCATTGTCTACACACAGCAAGGGAGAACAAAGGACCACATGGCGCTTTTCTGAACACAGCAGATAATTTGTTTATGTAACTTTGTATTTTCTTCTTCTCTTAAATGCCTAGGAATTCCTTTTTCTTTGAGCTCAATTCTTAATCGGAGTCAAACTCCAATTCTTAATTTATCACTTTTTGTTAAACTTTCTGTAAACCGCCGTTTGTTTAATTTTAAGGTAAACTTTAATCTTGACTTTATTTTTATAATATTTTTCTTGACCAAGCACCTCCCAAAACTATTTTTATCTAAAGTCCGAAAGTTTCTTTTCTAATTTGAAATCGGATTAGATATCTCTTAATTATTACCGAAGACCTCTTGAAGAAAGACGCAGCTCCCACATAACGTGCAGCTGTAGGATCAACACACAGCTGTCCCACATCACTCTGAAGAGACGTCGGCACCATCTGGCTAAGACCCGTTTCAACTGTGGGTCATGCAGCCCAGAATCCAGCCTCCTTCGACCGCTTGAATCTAAAGGTCGAGCTGTGAACCCTTGAAGTATCTGCTGGCAGATATTTCCCTCACATCCACAAAGTCTTGGGCTGAAAAAGGACGACAGAACTGCCATCACTGAGGATCACGTGAGCTGAAAAAACTTTAATTCATCTGCTGAATTAAACTTGAGGTTCGGTACTAATTTATATATCTAATCAGATGCAAATTAAGAAGCCCTTAACATAACTCTCCTTTTCATTAAAATTCCGTTTTTATTTTCTTAAGATTAATTTAGGACTTTTTCACAATTAGCAAACTTTCTCCATAAATTTGCGTTGTTTTTGATAATCTGTTAACTCAAACTGATAGAAATTCGTTTCTCAGTTTAACCCTGGTTCCGAAAATATTGACATTGTTAATCTATCATTTACAAGATTGATTTTATGATTAATGAAATTATTTCGATGTCTATTAATCATTTCGTTTAATAAATATTTAAAAATGAGAAGTTGTTGGGAATTTATTTCATTCTGAGTCTGTTTCAAGCCCAGGTATCGAATTCACGGAAAATTTTTGAGACTGATTATTGATTAATTTATTGAGTGATCAAACAGGTATAAAGTGAAATTAAAGATCAAATTGCTTCTTAGAGATAGAAGCTGGTGCCCCTTACGAGTGTTATTAACTTTTCTGATGTATATGAAATGAGATTTGAGCTCAGATTCCAATACATCAATATAAATTAAATAATTCATACCTGATCATATTTATTATTTATTAATATCCCCATTTCACGTTACTCCTGTTATGGCAGCGGTTTGAATGCCTTGGCTGAGCTGAGTCCAGTACTCGTTGGCACAGCGCCGAGCAGTCTGCTGAACTTTGCTTCTCGCAGCCCTGAGAATCTGGAGATTCTTCTCGTTTGGGTACTTCTTGTACTCAGCAAGTGCTGAGCGCTTGGCTTCAATGACGGGGGTCATCTCGGTCAACTTGGCATCAAACCAGTCCTGTGACTTCGAGGTCTTCCTCCCAAAGGTAGCCAAGGCTGTGCGGTGGATGGTGTTTCGCAGCTCTTCCCACTTCTGCTTTGCAGATTCTCCTTCTTGTGGTACACCAAGTTCCTTCTCAAAGGTGGAGGCAAACTGCTCAACAAGTTCTGGTTGAGCCATCTTGCTGGTGTCAATCCGTGCCTTTCCAGGCTGTCTAGCACGATGGAATTTCTTCAGCTGCAGCTTGACCTTGCAACACACCAATGAATGGTCTGTGTCGCAATCTGCACTCTGGAACAAACGGGTGATTAGCACGTTCTTCAGTGAGGTGCGCCTGGTCAGGATCAAGTCCAGCTGGTGCCAGTGCTTTGAGCGCGGATGTTGCCAGGAAACCTTGTGTTGGGGCTTGGTCTTGAAGAACGAGTTTGTGATGCACAGATCGTGATATGTGCAGAACTCCAGCAGCCGCTGTCCGTTGTCGTTCATTCTTCCCACGCCAAAAGGTCCAAGACAGGAGGGCCAGGAGTCGTGGTCAGCACCCACTCTGGCATTGAAGTCTCCAAGGAGAATGAGTTGTTCAGAGTTGGAGATGGTCCTGACAGTTGTTGCGAGATTCTCGTAGAACTCGTCTTTTGCCTCTGGTGTGGCTGTCAGTGTTGGGGCATACACACTGACGAGGGTGACTGGGCCTTGAGTGGTGTTCAGGCGGAGGGTAAGGAGTCGTGCAGAGCCAGTGCTGCCCGGTTCCACCATCTTCAGCAAGGTGTTCTTCACTGCGAAGCCCACTCCGTGTTCCCTGTGTTCGTCACTGCCCTTTCCCTGCCAGTAGAATGTGTAGTCCTTCTCTCTTAGTGTGCCTGCGTCAGCCAACCGTGTTTCCTGGAGAGTGGCGATATCCACTCCCAGTCTCTTCAGCTCATTATTGATGATGGCAGTCTTCCTGGTGTCGTTGATGTCCTTGAGGTTAGCAGCGAGTCCTGTCATCATAGTGCGGACGTTCCATGTTCCCAGTTTTAGAGTTGGTCTCTTTTGTTTTATTGTCTTGCCTGGTGCGAAGGTTCTCAGCCTGCTGTTCGGACTTCTCCTCATCCCCATGCACCCAATGAGGAAAGCAAGCTGTGGCGGGACCACACCTTATTGGCTGGGGGCTGCCCAGCTTGAGGCGGGCGGTAGCTGTCCAGTGAGATCCGATGATCCCTCCCACCGTCGGGAACAACCCCTGGCGCCGCGCTCTACGCCAATTGAGCGGTGGCTTATAACCGGTAACTGTCATTCCCCGTGTTTTTTCTACGCCAAAGGCGAAGCTGGAGTGTCCTCTCCAGTGATCCGTTGTTCTACCTTCCAGCGTTGGCGTTGGTAGGATTCAAGCCTGGGCAGGAAGATATGGAGGACAAGATGTTGCCCATGCAGCATGTCCCCCCTCTCCACGTCACTGATGAATCCAAAGGAACAGCAGGGCTGCTACAGTTTGGCACCAGCGCCGTTGCAGGAGCTGCCAGAACGATGTTCAGCACAACATAGAACTGCCTTAGGGGCTCCGACTCCGGATTTTTCCTCAGGGTTGACTCCCGAAGCCTTTCCCGTGACCGGGTATGCCGCAAGGCAGCGGAGGTTTGAAATCAGGGTTTACCTTCCCTTAGATGGGCTACCTTCCCAGGTTGACGAGCCACCATCTACCCGAAGCATCTGGTTTTAAGGCGCCAGAGAGCCGCCCTCGCCCCTTCTCCTATTAGTAAAAGCAGTTCCGCCGGGCTTAGAGACTAAACCACACGGGCAGGCTAGGAGTTGGACTTAGTTGTCAGAGGCTTTTCGAGACGCACGCCATAAGGAGCATTTTATGAGCACTGGGAGCTTAACCCCAGTGCCGCTCCTGGCTATGACAACCTTGGAACCTTGGAATGTGTCATAGCCTGCATAATATTAAAGCAATTAAAAAATGAATTGGTTATTTCAATTCAATTCAACTTTTATTTATATAGTACCATTTTACAACAAAAGTCATCTCATAGCACTATTAAATGTAGGGGAAACCCCCACAATTGCAGAAAGACCCCAGCAATCGGCGATCCACTGTGAGCAAGCGCTTGGCGACGGTGGAGAGGAAAAACTCCCTTTTTACAGGAAGAAACCTCCAGCAGAACCAGGCTCAGGGAGAGGCAGTCATCTGCTGCGACTGGCTGGGGGGTGAGGGGATAGAGAAGATGAAAGGAACAGACAAGTAGAGAGCAAACATTAAAGGGGTGAAGCCCAGTTCATTATTGGAGGTCCCCCGGCTGTCTAAATCTTATTAGCAGCATAACTATGGGCGGGTTCAGACACACATGATCCCTCCCTAATTGTAGGCTATATCAAAAAGGAAGGTTTTAACCCTATTTTTAACAACAGAGATCGAGTCTGACTCCTGAATCCAGATTGGTAACTGGTTCCACAGGAAAGGAGCTTGATAACTGAAGGCTCTGCCCCCCATTGTACTTCTGGAGATTCTAGGTATTACAAGTAATCCAGCATTTTGGGAGCATAGTGCTCTGTTAGGATGATAGGGGAGTATCACATCTTTTAAATAAAGAGGGGCCTGATTGTTAATAAATACATTTTATTAATGTCTTTGTTGTCCATCAGTAATAACTGCACTGTGCTTTGTTGTTTTCTCTTGATCTCGAGCTTCTTCAAGCTATTCCCTTAATGGCGGTGCAGCAGTCAGCAGATCTAATCTGGCAAAGAAACAGAAGAAGCAGAGGAGAAATAAACCTTTGCACTTGCGAGTAAACTAAACCATATGACGTCAACTGTAACCTTTCACTTTCTCATTGTAAAAAAAAAATTGCGCCAATAAAAATCTGCAAGTTATTCAAATCCATATCTATGCATTTGTAAATTAAATAAATTTGTCAATGAAAATTAAATTACTTTTGTGGTGACTTTTTCTGGAGTATATTTACGAAAATATTTACCTGGATAAAGTTTTTACATACCCAAGTCAGTCTCCTGCGTTCTGTCCAACACCGGATTTGACCTCTCCTTTTCTTAAATAATCTAGTAAGAAATGATGAAATGCAAAAGAAGGCATTTTTAAATGAAATCTACCATGTTTGAGCTGTTGTTTCTAAACTGCTGTAAGAAGGAAACTGTTAGATGTAGAAATAAGGGAGTCGGAGGCGAGACTACATGCAACATGGAACTCTACTTTATTACACAGAACAAGGGCTGTGCCAACTTCACGCCATCCTAGGGGGCGGGCACTGCCACACATACGCATACACACACATCCAACATTCCCTCCCCCCTTAGAAAAACGAACAAACACACCATTGAAAACCCCCCAAATTTAAAACCCGAATCACACACTAAGAACAACGGAATTAACATATTATAATAAAACAAACCTATCACATTCACACAAAATAATTCAGCATGGACCTTGTCTCTATAAAACTTATAAAATAACCCCACATTATACACACAGTCACTCACTCACATGCACACCAGCAAACTAATATATATACATAAAACACACTTTATCAAATATGTACAGATATTTACACAAATAAAATATTCTCAGGTAACCCCAATGTCCCTGGGCAACCACCACCTCTTAATTAGCCACGGAGGGCCTGGGCAACCCCACGGCATATGTGCCTGTAACCGTTTTCTTCCTCCAGGGTCGATGGCCCCCTCCCTGGCAAAGATGTCTTTAATTGGAAGCCCAGGACAGCCCCATGGCATCTGCCCCCAGGATCAAAGTCCCTTTTCTTGGCAAAAATGTCTTCAACAGCCATAAGGAGCTTCTTCCCTCTCGGCTCACCGTGCTGTTTGGTGCGCCGTTTCTCCATGTCCAACAAGCCGCTCCCGACTGCCTCACACACCGCCGTCATGGTTCAAGACACTCCGGCCCCCAGTGGCCGCACCTCGGAGAGAAACAAAGTCTGTTCGGCAGCGTCATCCGCTGTCTCGGGTGCCTCACCATACCGTCCAGCGTCCTCGTCCCAGGTGCATGGAGCTCCAGCACTGAGGCACTACCTGACCTCCATGGCGCACAGCTGCTGTTGCTCACTCCCGGAGTCGTCCATTGCCTCGGTGCTCACGGTCTCGGTCTCCCGCTGTTCAACTTTCAACAGCGGGGTTGGTTCCTGCTGCACCTCCTCTCTGCCGTCTTCGTACACCGCGGCGTCCGAACCGTCAGCGCCGTGGTCCCACACCAGACTGGGCTCCACAGCTGGCCCGCTATCTTCAGTGACCGGGAACATTTCTACAACCTGTCCCGGCCCCTCCTCCTGATATCTCTCTCCTTGAGAGCGCGGAGCAGGCGCTCCGGTGTCGGTACTTTGCTGTGTCGTCAATGTACCCAGCTGCGGCTGCTGTCCCTTGGGGCCCTCGGTGACGCTCCCGTAGGCCCTATCCTCCAACCCAGGCATCTTGTCCCCGTTCTCGGCACCCTCCTCCAGGACACACCGCTGCGTTATCACCATACTCGGGTGCAGCTGCTCTACCTCTGGGCTTTCAGCGCCGCTCCCGTTGGTTCCACTGTCTGTATGCGGCTGTTCTCCCTCTGGGTTCACTGTACCGCTCTTGTCGGCCATACCCGCCAACACAGACACCACACCGCTGCTGTCGGTACCCTCGGTACAGGTGTCCCACTGCGTCGTCTCCGCATCCTGCGGTTGTTGCTCTTCCCCGGGGCCTTCAGCCTGCATGGTCTTGCTCTCCAGTTGGGTATCCTCCACAACCGGCTGCTATTGCCGCTCACCTAGCATGCACACCTCTGCTCTCAGCAGGAAATCACACACGGTCAGCCCAATGCTAGCTTTAGCCAGTATCTCGCGTATGGCTCCAGTCTCCCAGTGTTCCAACAACTCCAGCACTTCTTCCAGCGATGGCGGCTCCCTAGCCAACAACAGCATGTTACACAGCCAAATATCATTGGTGCCATGGGTCAACTTAGCCGTCATCATGCCGTCCTCATTCTCTCCAAGCCCACACTTTCTAGCTAGTTTACAAAGCCCTGACAAAAATGCCTTATGGGACTCGCCCGTCCGCTGTTTAAGGAGGTAAAACTTGAACCTGTTCTTGGAGCGAGTGTAGGAGTCTCCGCACGCGCTACTCATTTTTTCTAAAATAACTCCAATTTACCTCGTTGCCAAATGTTAGATCTAGAAATAAGGGAGTCAGAGGCGAGACTACATGCAACATGGAACTCTCCTTTATTACACAGAACAAGGGTTTATATACAAAGGGGTTGTGCCAACCTCACGCCACCCTAGGGGGCGAGCACTGCCACACATACGCATACACACACATCCAACAGAAACCACGTCACGCGAAGCAAACACATTACAACTTGTAGGTGCATACCACTGTACAAGAGTGTGCAGCATCATGTCACGTTATCCTGCCATCCACCTGAGATAGGATTTTTAAAACTATAATTTTATAGTTATACTCAGCCAGTATGTCCATGTGGGTCTCACCATAGGTTAAATGTGGGCTGTCTTATGGGTCCCAAGTGAGTTTGTCCACGGATTCCATGTTGGCCAACTTGGACTTCACCTGTGGTACAGCTGAGCAGATAAAATCTGTTTACCCTCTTTAAACCCAACTGGGCCCCACACGGGTTTAACACGGCTGAGCAAGTTTCAGAAACATTTGTGCCAGAGGCAAATTTATGCAAAAAAGTCACAAATTTATGAGCAAAAAGAGAAAATTTATAAGAAAAAAGTGACAAATTTTTTTAAAAAGTATCGAATTTTTGAGAAAAAACTCAAACTTATGAGAAAAAGCTGTAAGCTTACAGCAAAAAAAAAAAAAAAAAGCTGAAAAGTTCTGATAAAGTTCTAATTTTACAAAAATGCTGCAAATTTATAGGAAACACGGACAAATTTACAAGAAAAAGAACAACAAATTTATGAGAAGAGTTGCAAGATTACAGTAAAAAAGTGGCAAAATTTATGAGGAAAAGTTCTAAAATTACAAGAAAAAGTTATCAAACTGGCAAGAAAAAAAGTCACAATTTTACAAGCAAACTAACAAATTTATGAGAAAAAAATTGTAAATTTACAGTAAACAAAATGTCAACTTCATGAGAAAGCTTCAAATTTTCAAGAAAAAAAATTATAAATTAGTTAATTTTCAACTTTTTCTCATTTTTTCTTCATAAATTTGACTTTTTTCTCATAAATTTGCAAAAATTTTAGTAAGTTTGTAACTCCAAGTAATTTTACAATTTATTTCTTGTAAATTTGCAACTTTTTTCTCCTAAATTTTCACTTTTTTCTCATAAAATTGCTACTATTTTTTTTTTTTGTAAATTCCTCACTTTTTTCTTATAGTGACTTTTTTCCATAATTTTAAGATAAGATAAGATAAGCCTTTATTAGTCCCACAACGGGGAAATTCCAGGATTGCAACAGCACAGGGATAGCAACACTCAGAGCAACAATCAGAAGGCAAGAAAAAAAAGCAAGCAAGCAAGAGCAGCTAATATACATATGTACATATTACTATAAATATATATATATATATATATATATACACACACACACAGACACGCAGTGCAGTGCCATTTTGCCAATGGCACCAGTGTTACTGAAGCCTTCTCACACATTTCAAATCCCACATGGGGCCCAGTTGGTCAACAGATTACCTGCTCACCTGTATCACAGGTAAAGTTCAATTCAATTCAATTCAACTTTATTTATATAGCGCCATTTCACAACAACAGTCATCTCATAGCACTATCAACTGTAGGGGGGAACCCCCACAGTTGCAGAAAGACCCCAGTAATCAGGCTGGGGTCCATGTGGGCAAAAACTGATGAGGCCTGTGGACAAGCCCACATGGACATGCTGGCTGGGGTGTTTCACTTGCTTCTATCAGTGCTGCATTTATGTAACAGCTCTGATGTTCATCAAAACAACGGCCATTTATTAACTTACCCAGGACTGTTAAACAGACACTCCGTGAAATGAATGGTGATCCAGGAGAAAGTTCCAATGTTTGGAATTATTCCAACTAGTACGTACCTGTCCATGCCCATCGAAACCAAGTATAAGCAAGTGTTTCTGCATGCCCGTTGCTGAAGGGTCTCCTCCTGTCTCAGACAGCTGTGTTGTTCACAGTCATGCCTGCGGCGTACTGCTGGAACCTGAGGTGCTGCATGTTCACGGCATCTTTTCTGACGTGCAGCAGTTCTTCTGCTGCACGTCAGAAAAGATGTGCAGCACCCACCAGATGCTCTCCATCTGGTGGGTCTTCTTCTTCTTCGTTCAGACCGCTGGTTGAGGGATAGGTGTGTCGTAATTCCAGTTAATGGGCAGGATCGGGAAAACAGATCTGAGCAAAAAGTGGCTTTTGACCCTGTTCAGGAAGGCCCGCGCATGCCCGTAGAAACCAAGAAACCGGAGCACCCGGAGAAAATCAGCACTTTGCTTGGCATTTTACACATTTGTAGTGTACACTGGCATTCTTCAAGGTTACACATTTTTAATGTGTCAGCACCTGACACATTAAAAGCAAAAGTGTTGCTGAGAAAGCAACACTTTTGCTTAGTTTCTTCATCTTGAGCAACAATACGAAGACTGCTTGATCTGGCAACTCTGCTCGTGGCAACGTAGAATTGGTCATGGCTGCAGAAATCTGTTGTGCAGAAAACACGAACGTGCTGTAAAGACCTGTGTCTTATTCACCTTGCCAATTTTGAGACATATGACATCATAAAGACACATTAGTCTAGGCATTGTGAGTGATGGTCTATATGACATCATAAAGACATATTTGTCGATGTGCTGTCATATAGACATCATAACTTTATGACGGCATCGCGAGTCCTATGATGCCTGAGTTCATAGGACGTCCTATGATGATCAGGCAGAGATCATAGGCTGCCCTATGATGTCCTATAAACGTGACAGACACACACAGATTTCTTGCTTTAATAGAGTGATGATGAGAGAGTGATAGAGTGATGTTTGGAACTATTCCAAACATTGGGTCCATGACCCATGTTACTTCCGCATTCTACAATTTCTATAGAAGTCAATAGGAGTGATGCAACTTTGTGTTTTTGATAATCGCCCGCTTTCGTTTGTCCCACAATTTCATTGTACTGTACAACTGTACAATGACAATAAAGCCTATTCTATTCTCTATTATTAGCCAGCCTGATTGATCCAATCCAGCTCTGTTTCCTGCCAAAGCTGTCTGCAAACACATCGCAGAAATGCTGCACACTCAGGCTAACAATGCTACTACGGAGTTAGCTTAACAATTGCCGTTTATAATGCTAATTCTCTCGATTTTAGTCACCCTAAGAGACATTCCTGATTCCACCTGGTTCACTGATCCACAGTCGATAACATATTTCACATCATTCTAGCTTATCTTATGTTTTTGCCGGGATGCTACATTGAATCATTAGCATTAGCTTTGCTAGGCAGTCGGAGTCGGTCAGTCTAACCACATAAGAGCTCTCCTCAGTGGTTAGAGGCTGACAGACAGGCCGCCTGCCATTAGCTTAAGTGTTGATCCGCCCAGTTTGGGATCAGTATTTCCTATAAATTGTAGCCTGTCTCACCTCAGCGGGACTGACTCTCCCCACTGAGGCGAGCTCTAGTGCGGTTAGACAGATCGACTCTGACTGCCTAGCCCGTTTGATGTAGCATCACAGTGAAAATATCACAAATAAGCCAGAATGACAGGCAATATATTATCAATTGTCAGTTAGTGAACAAGGTTTTTAAAGAAGCTAACAATATAAACCAAGACAGGTAAATGAACTCTCTCAGAATCCTCCCTTCTTGTTAACCTGCCACCCTCCATCTCCACAACGACTGTAAGGATAGTTTATACAGGACAATGTAGTATATCATTGAGAGGTGATGGGATAAAGTGATCAATATAATTAAATAACAGTTATTTGTGTGACTCAAAATATGTGTCCTCTGCTTATGTCTAGGTAATATAACCAATATACCATAATGGAATATACTGTATATTGCCAAATGTGTGGCTCCTTCCCTGCAAAAAGAGTGGACCTCTGTCTCAGCACAGAGAATAACAACGTCCTGTGTGATCTATGGGAGGATATGAGGAACCGGTTGTGATAAAGAATGGCCGAGGCTCAGCTACTTTGACCTGGGAGGAGAAATGGCCTTCAGTGGATACACTCGGTGCCAGGAATGGACTGTGACTCCCTCCCATGGACCGCTGCAGCTGGACTTTCATCTGATAATGCATGCTTTCACTTTTGTTCACTTTTGTATAAATATTCTGGGTCAGGGACAGCATAGTCAGTCAGACTTCACGACCTGACATTGCCTGTTGTTGTCAGGGAGAGAACATTTGACCCAGCGCTGTAAACTGCTATATTCAACTTGTTTAAATAAATGCATGTTCCAAGTAAACTGATCTCTTCCTTGAAAACGAACCTGAGTGAACCATCTACACACATAGACAATCTTTGAAGAGTAGACAGATGGTTTCACACTTTTTAATCTGACAGAGGACAAGTGCAAATATATAAGAAAAATCATGAAAATTCTAGAAAAAAGTTACAAACTTTATAGAGAAAAGTTGCAAATTTGTGAGTATTTTTATGTGAAGGGAAGATAAGTTTATTACAAAACATGACAAATTTATAAGAAAAAAGTAAAAGTTACACATTTATCAAAAAAGTTTGAAGTAAAAAAGTAGTTCCAAGAAAAAAGTTAAAGTTTACAAGAAAAACCTCGCTAATTGGTGAGAAAATTGGACATTTATGAGAGAAAAAAATGTATAAAGTGTTCTACAAAATTGGCAAATTTTTTCTTGTAAATTTGTGACTTTATTGTTGTATATTTATTACGTTTTTCTTGGAAATGTGTTTTTCCCCCTGGCATTTGGAAGTAGTTTTTTTCCTCACCAAAATGTAACTTTTTTCTCATGAATTTAGGATTTGGACATTTGTGACTTTTTAAATTGTAAATTAACATATTTTATCATATTTTTTGCATCTTTATCCTGGCAAATTTGCACTGAAATCCCATTTACACCATATGTTAAATTTATGAATACCCTCCACAATCCCCCCCCCCCCCCCGTTAAAAAATAGTCGCCAACTGTGTGAACTTTTACAACAGCAACAAAAAATGCTGAAGCTTATAGTTAAAACACTAACCTGACTTCTTGGAGGAAAGGAGACGCAGACGTGTTTGCGGATCAGGGTGAGAATTAATTGGAAGTCAAAATACACTTATTGAACATTAAAAGACATTTGGGGGAAAATTAAAATCTGCAGTACCTTCCAGAAAAAAGCACTCCAAAATGGCTCTTCAGGGGCAAAAGAAAAAAGGGGCAGTCCTGGAGCTTCACTTGATGTTAATCTGTGCATGTGCTATTGAGTAACATCTGGATGATGGCTGTTTTAATTAACTTAGTTGCTATACCCATTGGCGGATATTTCATGTCACTGTTGGGGGGGGGGGGGGTCAATAAATAGAACATTTTCTCCAGAGTAAAGACACTATAGGTAGTCGGGGCTCTATACAAGATTGTCTTTAGGGGCCCCTATTTTTGCAATACAGAAGAGTTCAAACCCTTTAAAACAAAAAATTTTATCAAACCAAACGAGTCATTATGAAGAGAGAAAATTTAGAATATTCAATAAGAATAAAAACTTAACCAGCATTCATATGAATGTTGCAAATTTAAAAGAAAAAAGTTACAAATTTACAATAAAAAGTTGCAAATTTAGGATGAAAAAAATTGTGAATTCATGACAAAACAATAGCAACTTAATGTAAAATACCAAATTAACCAAAAAAAGTCCCAATTTGATTTTAAAAATTGCAACTTTACAACAAAAAAATTGCACATTTAATAGAAAAAAGTTGAAAACTTTTATAAAAGTTGCAAATTTCGGAGAAAAAAGGTGCAGATTTAAAACATAAAAGTTGCAAATACAGTGGTGTGAAAAAGTGTTTGCCCCCTTCCTGATTTCACATTTTTTTGTATGTCACACTTAAATGTTTCAGATCATCAAACAAATTTAAATATTAGACAAAGATAACACAAGTGAACACAAAGTGCAGTTTTTAAATGAAGGTATTTATTATTAAGGGTGTGGCTTATATTATTCATATATCCATACCTACATATGTATAGACACAAGAGGAATGTTTAGAGATTGCATATGTGGAATGACCTCACGTCTCAGAGCAGGACAATAGGTCTCGACCACCGGCGAAGATCAGCGAGCAGACGGAGACTCAGCGGTGGAGACCTGAATGGACTTCCTGACCCCCCAGGGTCAGGTGGAGGAGAGAGAGGACAATAGAAGGAGATAACGCGGATGTGTGATGTCGGCTTTTGTTATGCGATGTCTTTTGTTATGTGATGTATAAGTATGAAGGTCTGACTGCGCTCAGCCTCTTTTCTGCTTCTGCATTGAGATGAGACATATTGGGGATTGGAAGCCGACAATAAACCTGATTTATAAAATCACTTCGCTTCCTTATTTCAAGCTCCCTACATTGGTGACCAGACGTGAGAATGGACGAAAGACGTTCTCCCGCTACAGGCTCGTCAGAGGCGACCCAAACAAGCGCCGTCACCAACCCTGACATGGGAACAGATGGAAGACGTTCCCCCACAGCAGACCTGTCGGAGACGGCCCAAGCAAGCGCCGTCCCCAACCCTGTCGTGAGAACGGAGGAAAGGCGTTCTCGCGCTGCGGACTCGTCAGAGGCGGCCCAAGCAAACACCGTCGCCGTCAAACTCCCAGAGATCTGGCAAAATGACCCGAACTCGTGGTTCCAGCAGGCTGAGGCTCAGTTTGCACTCGTGAGGGTGACGGCTGATGAGACCAAATTTTACCACATCGTCGCCAGACTCGATGCCGCCACAGCACGATGCGCGCGGAGCGTGATACAACAGCCGCCCGCCAACGACAAATACAAGGAACTGAAGGCGACCCTCATCAAGAGTTTCGTCCACTCGGCCAAGGAAAGGGCTGGGAGGATACTGGCGATTTACGGCCACGGGGGGCGCAGACCGATGGCCCTCATGGAGGACATGCTGCAGCTGAGGGAGGCAGACAACGACAACTTCCTCTTTCAACACATCTTCCTCAGCACTCTGCCGACGCACATGAGAGGGATCCTGGCCAACATGCGGTGTAAGACCCAGCAGGACTTCCGCGCGCTTGCCCGAGAAGCGCAGCGGCTCATCAACTCCTGTGGCGAGCAGATGGCCACAGCAGCATCGGCAGATCTCGGCGTGGAAGCCCAGAGCATCGGAGAATCACAGGCGACGGAGCAGAACCCGCCCACCATGGCAGCGACACGACCAAGGCGCAGCAAACGGGATGACCTCTGCTACTACCATCGACGTTTTGCCGAGAGGGCATACAAATGCGTGCCCCCCTGCAGTTTCAAGAGCTCGGGAAACTTCAAAGCCGGGAACCGATTAGCAGCTACGGCTCTCGGCGAGACAAACAAGCTGCTCTACGTGACTGACGGACGCTCTGGGAGACAGTTCCTCAACGACACCGGAGCTCAGGTGAGCTTCATCACCCCGTCCTACGCAGACCGGGCAACAGGACCCCGTGGAAACGGAGCGATGGCAGCTAACGGCTCGATCATCGACACTTTTGGTGAAAGAAACCTGCCTCTGTCCATTCACGGCCGCAACTATAGGTGGACCTTTATTATAGCAGCGGTGAGTTTTAACTTGTTGGGCGCTGATTTCTTATGTGCACATGGGTTGTTAGTCGATCTTGCAAACAGACGCTTAGTTAATGCACTGTCATTTTCTTCTATTCCCTGTTCAACTTGAGTGTCCCCACCACCCGTGCAGGCCAGCATCGCCACAGCAGGAGGTAAGTTTGACCAACTCCTCACCCAATTTCCAGCACTCACAGTTCCCAAATTTTCGGCACACTTCATTCCCACAACGGGCACGCGACGAGTTTGCCAGCCTGGAAAAACTGGGCATTATTCGGCGCTCGAGAAGCCCTTGGGCATCGTCACTGCATATGGTCCCGAAAACCGACGGTTCCTGGAGACCTTGCGGTGATTATCGCAGATTAAACAATGCGACAGCACATGACTGCTACCCAATCCCTCACATTCAAGATTTTTCACTACATCTGGCGGGTGCGCGCATTTTTTCTAAAATAGACCTGGTCCGCGGCTACCACCAAGTTCCGGTTCGACCTGAAGACGTCCCTAAAACGGCTGTAATAACCCCTTTTGGTCTTTTTGAATTTTTGCGAATGCCGTTTGGCCTCAAAGGCGCTGCTCAAACTTTTCAGCGTATGATGGACGCAGTATTACGCGACCTTCCCTTCGTGTTCGTCTACCTCGACGATATTCTGGTAGCCAGCACGTCGGAGGAAGAACACGAACAACACCTCACTATGGTTTTTCAGAGGCTAGAAGAGCACGGGTTAATAATTAACCCAGCCAAATGCCGATTTGGCGTGTCACAAATTGATTTTTTGGAACACAGAGTTTCACCAGAAGGGGCAGTTCCATTGCCGGACAAAGTGCGCGCGGTAGCAAATTTCCCCCGACCACAAACAGTCAGATCGCTACAGGAATTTTTAGGAATGGTAAATTTTTACAACCGTTTCCTCCCTCGCGCAGCTCAACTCATGCAGCCCCTATATGCCGCGCTCAGAAAACAAAAGCCCTCCAACGCGGTCGAATGGACCCCGGAGCGGGAACGCGCCTTCGCGGAAGTAAAAAGAGCACTAGCGGATGCCACATTGTTGGTCCACCCCGATCCCTCGGCCCGCATAGCGCTGACCACAGACGCTTCAGACCTGGCCATAGGGGCGGTTGTGTAACAACATGTCGGCGGAACCTGGCAACCGCTAGCATTCTTTAGTAAATCCTTAAACCAAACCGAGCGTAAATACAGCACTTTTGACAGAGAGCTGCTAGCGCTTCATTTATCCATCCGCCATTTCCAGTTCTGGCTGGAAGGGCGGTGTTTCACGGCTTTTGTAGACCACAAACCACTCACTTTTGCGATGGCTAAAATTTCAGAACCGTGGTCGGGCAGGCAACAAAGACAGCTGGCCACAATTTCAGAGTTTACCACAGATATTCGACACATGGCAGGCAAACTTAATGTGGTGGCAGACTGCCTCTCCCGCGCCATGACATCGTCAGGGCACGAGGAAGCAGATTATACTACCACAGCCGCAGAGCTCATGGCCAACGCGGACACGTACGCGGCCCCAATTCACGTAGGGATAGATTACGCGGACATGGCAGCGGAACAAAGCAGTGACGAGGACGTGCACGCGCTCCAGTCTGGACCAACAGGGTTAAGGCTTTTAATGTGGTGCAGCACACACTTCTGCAGCTAAAACTAGTCCTTAATGCTGACAAAACTAAACTGATGTGGTTTTCAAATTCTAGGAAGAGTCCACAAATTTTTCCCACAGTGTCCACTTTTGAGGGAAATGAAATTGAGGTGGTTCACTCGTATAAGTATCTTGGTATCTTGCTTGATGACGCTCTGACTTTTAAGCCCCATGTTGAAAATCTTGTGAAGAAACTTAAATTGAAACTGGGTTTTTTATTTCGAAATAAATGTTGTTTTTCTTTTGAGGTTAAAAAGCGTCTTGTTACTGCAACTTTTTTATCTATTTTAGATTATGGAGACCTCTTGTATATGAACGCTTCAGCTCAGTGTCTGAGTAAGATTGACTCTGTATATCATGCTGTTTTGAGGTTTGTTACAAATTGTAGAGCCTTGACCCATCACTGTGAACTGTATTCTAGAGTGGGATGGCCCTCTTTGTCCACCAGGAGGTTGACTCACTGGTACATTTTTATTTACAAGGCCATGCTTGGACTGTTGCCCCCTTACATTTGTAATTTGATCACACTGAGAAGTGTTGATTCTTATGGTCTGCGTTCTAATGATTATTTGTTGCTTTCTGTTCCATTTGCCCGTACTGAGCTGGGAAAAAGAGCTTTCATGTTCTCAGCCCCCTCTACATGGAACATGTTGCAAAAAGACTGGAAATTAATGGAACTTGTTTCATTGAACGACTTTAAAACCAGATTGAGAACGCTTGAGACGGCCTCACTAATTTGTAACTGTTTTATATGATTTGTATGTCATTTTAAGTGTATTTGTGATTTTTTTTTTTGCTGCCTCTTGGCCAGGACTCCCTTGAAAAAGAGGTTTTTAATCTCAATGGGTTTTTTTCCTGGTTAAATAAGATAAGATAAGATAAGATAAGATAAGCCTTTATTAGTCCCACAGCGGGGAAATTCCAGGATTGCAACAGCACAGGGATAGCAACACTCAGAGCAACAATCAGAAGGCAAGAAAAAAAACAAGCAAGCAAGAGCAGCTAATATACATATGTACATATTACTATAAAATATATATATATACACACACACACACACACAGACACAGTGCAGAGCATTGTAGCTGGATGGAATAAATATATGAATATATGAACACACAGTGCAGAGCATTGTAGCTAGATGGAATAAATATGTAAATATATAAACACCCACAGTACGGAGCATTGCAGCTAGGTGGAATAAATATGCAAGTATATAAACACACACAGTGCGGAGCAATGTAGCTAGATGGAATAATATGTAGATATATAAAAACACAGTGCGGAGCATTGTAGCTAGATGGAATAAATATATAGATATATAAATATAAACACACCCAGTGCTGAGCATTGTAGCTAGATGGAATAAATATGTAAATATATAAACACACACAGTGCAGAGCATTGTTGCTAGGTGGGATGAAACAGCATAACCGTCTACTTAGTTATCCTACATGGTATGATTATGTGCCCATACATATTCTCACCCTCCATAGCGACCGGTATGTTCCTAGTTGTATGCCGGAGAGGACCATTGTGTAAGTCTATTGCATCTTTTGCATTCAAAAAACTATTAGTTTGTTACGTCTTTTTGCTATCTCTGCGAGCAGCCCTGCTTAGGTTGTACAGTCTGACAGCCGTTGGTAGGAAGGACCTACGAAACCTCTCGGTTGTGCACCTGGGATGATGTAGTCTGCTGCTAAATGAGCTCCTCAGTGCATCCAGTATGTCCTGCATAGGGTGGAACTCGGACTCCAGCAGAGATGACAGTTTAGCCACCGTCCTTCTCTCTCCTATCTCCTCCATCGGATCAAGGCGTTGCCCCAGGACAGAGCTAGCTTTCTTAATCAGTTTGTTCAGTCTCTTCCTATCGGCTGCAGTAATGCCACTGCCCCAGCAGACCACTCCAAAAGTGATGGCTGATGCCACCACCGTGTCATAGAATGACTTCAGCAGCGCCCCTTGTACACCAAAAGACCTGAGTCTCCTCAGCAGGAACAGCCTGCGCTGTCCCTTCTTGTAGAGTGCGTCAGTATTGTGTGACCAGTCTAGTTTATTGTTCAGATGAATACCCAGGTACTTGTAGGATGTCACCATCTCGATGTCTGTTCCCTGTATATTTACTGGTGCTGTGAGGGGCTGCCCATGCCTGCGGCAGTCCACCACCAGCTCCTTAGTTTTCCTCGCGTTGATCTGGAGGCAGTTCCGATGGCACCAGTCCACAAAGTCCTGGATAAGCCCTCTGTACTCAGCTTCATCTCCGCTGGAGATGAGACCAACGATCGCAGAGTCATCAGAGAACTTCTGTAGATGGCAATGTGTTGTGTTGTGTGAGAAGTCCGCTAAATAAATAAATAAAATAAAAAGGCTGGAGGAAAGGGGTTTGCGTGACGGTGTGCCCCCCCTAATCTGCGACGTGTCAACCGGTCGACCTCGCCCGGTAGTCCCAGCCGCGTGGCGCCGCCGCGTTTTTGACTCGGCGCACTCCCTCGCGCCTCGGTGAAAATGGTCGCGGAGAAATTTGTTTGGCCAGGCCTGCGTAAAAATGTAAAGGAGTGGGCGAGGACTTGCATGTCTTGCCAACGCGCCAAAATTCACAAACACACGAAAGCTCCTCTGGAACCCTTCCGAATCCCGGCCAGGAGGTTTGACCACGTACACGTCGATCTCGTGGGCCCACTGCCGTCGTCTCAGGGGTTCACACACCTTTTAACAATGGTAGACCGGACCACACGCTGGCCAGAAGCGGTCCCGCTGGCGTCAACCACGGCCGCGGAAGTCGCTCGCGTTTTTTTAAACAACCTGGGTGGCGCATTTCGGCGTCCCATCGGACATCACGTCCGATAGGGGGCCTCAATTTGTCTCAGAGCTATGGTCAGCCATGGCCAGCAGCTTAGGGGCGACAATTCATCGCACCACCGCGTATCACCCTCAGGCTAACGGGTTATGCGAGTGTTTTCATAGGTCTTTAAAGGCCGCCCTCAGGGCCTCACTGACGGATACAGATTGGGTAAATAAACTTCCGTGGGTTTTATTAGGGTTGCGTTCTGCGCCTAAAGAGGATCTAGACGCCTCCCCGGCAGAATTAGTTTTCGCACAACCTCTCAGGCTCCCGGGTGAGTTCTTACCAGAACATCCAGAGCCCGGGCGCCTCCCAGCCCTGAGGCCCCTAAGCAGCACGGGACCGGACACGCTCCCCGGACTCGTACATCACTCTTTTCCGCGGGTTTTTGTTCCCCAAGCTTTGAAAAACGCCGAGTTCGTTTTTGTTAGGCACAAAGCTTTAAAGCAGACGGACAGTGACATTTTTTTATTGAACCAATCAAAAGACTGTATGAAAATATTCTATTCTGTCTATTCCCGCGATTTAAAATGTGTCACCAGCTTCCATAAATGACCTTATTTGCTCATAGCTCAGCCTTCAGTTAGTGAGGCTGCAGTACCGCCATCTCTCGATAGGTGCGGGCATTGGTGACGTCACTACAGCAATACATAGTAAATGGCAGAACGAGAACAAAGTGATTCAGACAGCGATTATTTTCTCGAGTTTGATGACCTCAATATAAATGATGACATTGAAAATGAAGAATCGGATTATGAAGTAGTTTTGGGTGGTGCTGAGGGGGTATTCAGCCTTATTTGTGGGAAAGAAGTGAGGGTTATGTTGCCTGCCTGTGCAGTAAGCCTCATCAGAGAAACATTCCCATCTGATCACTACAAGGGATTTTGCCTACCAAGATTAGATTTGTGAACAATGATATGTAAATAAAGTTTTGTAAAATCATATATTGAGTTTATTAATGTTCATGTCAATGTTATAATTCTCATAGTTCAGCATTCATCAAAGTCGCATGTCATATACATTTGAATAATTTGAACACACTAAATTCTTCTCAATTTGAAAAGAAATATTACATACTATACCACCTTTGTATGAATGTTTGAAAACACAGCAGAAATATACAAAGAAATACAAAAATCAATGGAGTATCACTACAGATTAAGAAAATAACTAGTTTCCAGATAAAGCAATTATTATATTCCAATAAATAACATTTCACAGTTATAATGGGCACCATTTTATGGTAGAAAATTGGGGTTCCATTTTTAAAAGCACATTTCTCTTACAATCTTAGGCTTATATTTGTTTTTCTTAGCAAATATGTTGCTTCCCTAAAAATTGAAAGCTGAACTGTCATTGGTAATTACCTCCGCCAGGCCGAAAAGGCCAAGAGGAGGTTATGTTTTTGCCGGGGTTTGTTTGTCTGTTTGTCAACTCCGCGTTCTTCAACGTTTTAGGCACAAAAGCACGCGCAAAACACTGGTGGCCTGGGCCCGCAAACGTGCCTCTGTTTGCGCGACGCTGCAAAACCTGACACGGGCACCTGTCCGCCGCCGCATTATTTCCCAGAAATAATTTGATTTTGAAAATCATCCATTGCTTGGAATTCATTTAAAATGTTTAGTAAACATTTGCAGTGAATATTAAAAATACAAAACTTACCCTCTTTACTTCTCGTTTTCTGACAGCTGATCGCCTCGGTAGATCACCCTGGCTTTTCACGCCACTGTCACTGACACTTGTCTCAGTCAGACTTGGGGATCGCGGGATATATAGTTGGAATAGCCGTTTTCTTTATCACCAATCTTTTTGCAAATTGCATCTTATTCTCTAAATCGCTGTCAACGAAATGTCTACTGCACATGTAGGGCGCTAACGAGGTCCCGGTGTGCGTGCAGCTGAGGCAGATGCCTGAGAGCTGCGAGCCGTGACACCTGCAAAATATATGTGGACAAGAAAGACTGACAAACCTGGGAACTATTTCACTGCAGTCTGCTTTAATACAGAAGCTGAAGCAATAGGGAACACTGTGTGTCTCTGTAATTGAGAACTTTGCTTCTAAAAAACACAGGAGGATGGACTTCCAATATAAGTAACTGGTGAGTTAAACTGTCTTTCTTCAGCATGTTTTTTCCCCCTAACCGTTCCTATGATCATGAAAATATTTGGTAATTCCGAGAAATATCCGTAATCGCCGATTTTAAAACGTAAACATCAAGTGTTGCATGAAGCAAAACACAGCAGGACCATCGCACCCATAGACAACACAACGCCAAACCATATTAATTCGATTCCTGAAATCCTAATCTTCATAAATAATCTATTTGTAATCCACAAGTATTCCGAGAAATATCCGTAATCGCCGATTTTAAGACGTAAACAAGTGTTGCATGAAGCAAAACACAGCACTGGCCGCCGACCGTGTGCGTGTGTTTGGCTGAGCTGACGTCACACAGTCAGTGGCCATCTTAGCCGCTGATCGCTTGGCTGGGTCAGACAGCTCTCCACAACAGCGTACTTCAAGAGCGCATTGTCATCTTATGCGACATTTGTTGACACCAAAACATGTGCGGTTCGACTTAGCTCGTCTCAGACAACAATTTGAGATAAGAATTAGTGATATTGAATTTTCGTCTGTCCGTCTGCTTTAAAATCAACCCTCCGCCCACCATATGATGGACCATACAGAGTGCTGGAACCTGGTGATAAGCATTTTGTGCTTGATTTAGGGGACAGAAAAGAAACAGTCAGCATTGACAGACTTAAGCCTGCTTTCATGTTGAGCGACGAACCTGCACGGGTGGCGAGAGCACCTCGACGGGGTAGACCCCCCAAGAGACACACCTCAACCCCCCCGCAGGGACCAAATAACCACTCTCCTCCCCAAGCTGCAGATTCCTTACAGGACGGCCCTGCCAGGACGCCAAAGCGGGCCTACAGCAGATTTGGGAGAAGATTGAAACCCAGACGACACATAGACTGATGTAAACTTGACAAGGGGTTGTAAGCTATGCTGTCGAATTTTGCCGTTGCAGAGTTAGGGCTGACATATGACATAGACTATACTGTTGTTGTTACCACTGAATTTTTAACATGAACATGCTGTATAGCTTGAAGGTTGGCATGGCTGCTGAGGATATTTTTCCTTTTTCCTGTTGATGTGAATAACGGTATAATATGTCATGGATGTTACCTTAAGCTGTGAACTTAATTTTATTGTCCTTTTCTTAGACGTTTGGGGGGGGGCTGTGGCTTATATTATTCATATATCCATACCTACATATGTATAGACACAAGAGGAATGTTTAGAGATTGCATATGTGGAATGACCTCACGTCTCAGAGCAGGACAATAGGTCTCGACCACCGGCGAAGATCAGCGAGCAGACGGAGACTCAGCAGTGGAGACCTGAATGGACTTCCTGACCCCCCAGGGTCAGGTGGAGGAGAGAGAGGACAATAGAAGGAGATAACGCGGATGTGTGATGTCGGCTTTTGTTATGCGATGTCTTTTGTTATGTGATGTATAAGTATGAAGGTCTGACTGCGCTCAGCCTCTTTTCTGCTTCTGCATTGAGATGAGACATATTGGGGATTGGAAGCCAACAATAAACCTAATTTATAAAATCACTTCGCTTCCTTATTTCAAGCTCCCTACAAAGGGTAAAAAAAAAAAAATGTCATGCAGTGACCCTCGCGGATCACCATAAGACGCCAAGAGTCCACCGGTGAGTTTTGCAATGATGGTAATTTATTAACAAAACAAGACAAGACACAAGGCTATGAGCCGCTAAGGGCAAAAACACACTAAGCGATACAAGGGCTCGTAGGGCTAACCCCAGCCACTACGAGCTCAACTATGACAAGACAAGAAAGAACACGAACCTGACATGAAGGTCTAACGAGGCTTAAAAACTTTCATCAGTATGTCTCCTGCCCAACCAGGCGAAAAAAGACATTGGACCTGTGCTATGGATCCATAGAGAGGGCCTATAAATCACTCCCCCTTCCTCCTTTAGGATCATCAGATCACAACTGTGTTCATTTGCTGCCCACATATAAAACTGCTCTCAGAAGAGGCAAGGTGGAGATGAGAGACATTGATGTGTGGACAGAAGATTCAGAGCACAGCCTCCAGGAATGCTTTGACTGTACAGACTGGAAGATGTTCATAATGGCCTGCGGGGATGATTTGGACTCTCTGGCTGAGCTCACATGCTCATACATGGCTCACTGTCAAAATAAGTTTGTTCCACGTAAACGTGTCAAAATATATCCCAACAACAAACCATGGGTTACTAAATCAGTTAAATCCTGCTTACAGAGGAAAGCACTTGCCTTTAAACAGGGGTCTGTTTCTGCGCTACAGGTTGCCACTAAGGAGCTAAAGGCCGAAATTTTAAGAGCAAAACAGAATTATAAATCAGAGTTGGAAAGCAAGATGGCAGCAAATAAACTTGGTTCGGCCTGGGCCAGTATGAAAAAAAATTGCAGGCCTTCAGAGCACAGAGCGCAGTAATCGTGTGTTTTTAGATGGTTTTAGTTCAGACACAGAGCTGGCTAATGCTCTTAATTGTTTTTATGGTCGTTTTGACTCCTTTGATTTTAGCACAGAAATCCAAGATTTGAAACAGAAACTCAAAGACAATCAGCACTTTAATATTGAGATGCAGGATGTTGAAAGGGAGTTCCGCGCTGTAAAAGTGAACAAAAGTCAGGGCCCTGATAATATATGTGGACGCCTGGTAAAGTCCTGTGCACATGAACTGAGTCCTATATTTCACTACATTTTCAATAAGTCCTTACAGACACAACATGTGCCTAAGATCTGGAAAGATGCCGTGGTTGTTCCCGTTCCAAAATCCAGCTGTCCTAAAACGGTAAATGACTTTAGACCAGTTGCTTTGACTTCAATTTTAATGAAAATTTTTGAAAAACTGGTCAGATGTGAGGTCCTAAAGCAGACTGAGCATGCATTGGATCCTCTGCAGTTTGCCTATAGGCCTCACAGAGGAGTGGAGGATGCCACTGTCACTCTGTTTAACATGCTTTTTAAACATCTGGATTTTAATGGGACACACGCCAGGCTTTTATTTGTGGACTTTTCTTCTGCCTTTAATACAATCCAACCTCATATTTTAGTTGAAAGGCTCCTGCAACAATTTGATTTAAGCAATAATCTGGTGGGTTGGATTCTGGATTTCTTAACCAACAGGACGCAGAGAGTAAGGGTCAATGGCACATTGTCTGACCTAAAGTGCTCTTCTACTGGCTCTCCTCAGGGGTGTGTGTTGTCACCACTACTCTTCATCCTGTACACAAACATGTGTCGGAGCAGACATGACAACAGACACATTATAAAGTATGCTGATGACTCAGTCATTGTCAGTCTCCTCCAGGATGGTGAGAGTGGCCACGGCCCAGTAGTTGATGACTTTGTTCACTGGTGTGAGGATTCCTACCTGCAGCTGAATACAACAAAAACGAAAGATATGATTATTGACTTTAGGAGGAAAACTCCCAGGCACAAAGTCACCATACTAAAAGGCCAGACCACCGAATGTGTACAATCGTACAAATATCTTGGGACGATTATTGATAGTGGATTGAACTTTGAGGTGAACTGTGAAAGGGTGTGCAAAAAGGGTCAGCAAAATTTGCATTGTTTGAGGAAACTTGCACGCTTCCAAATTGACCGAACCATAATGACTATGTTCTATCGGGCTTTTATTGAATCTGTTTTATCCTTTTCTTTAATGTCATGGTTTGGTCAGATAAAACTGAAACAGAGGAAATCCTTGGATCAGGTAGTCAGATGGTCCAGTCGTTTGCTTGGTGAGTCACAGCTGAGCCTGACATCCCTGTACACCAGACAAGTACAGAGGATGGCCGACTCGATTTTAAATGATGACTCCCACCCTTTGCACTGCAACTTTCAGCTTCTTCCCTCCAGACGGAGGTTTGCTGTCCCAAAAAGTAGAACCCAGCGCTACAAAAACAGCTTTGTCCCTGCTGCTGTCAAAGAGTTGAACAAGCTATAAAAATTATATTGTACATATTTTATATTTACCTACTTTGTAAGATGTGTGCCTGTGTTTGTGTCTATGTTGAATGTAATTGTGGCTTGTAAATATGGATGTCACCAACTGCAAAACAAATCTACCTACGGGTACAAATAAAGTAACCTGAACCTGAACCTGAACCTGAGGCCTCACGAGGATTGTTTGACGATACTCCTGCAATTTAACTGCCGTCAGTGCCCGCCTTATAAAGGCGAACACTAACGAGCAGTGATGACAGACAGCTGACCGATTTTGACAGCCGGAAACCCCACCGAGCGCCTTCACAATAACAGCCCGGTGAAGCCAGAATATAACCCACAGCTGTCAAAGCCGGCAGCGAATATACATAGCCTGAGCGCGGACAGGACCGACGCTCGGGTCGTAACAGTTCCCTCCCTCCGAGGGCGGGCTTCCAGAACGCCCATAGACCACCCTGCCCCCCCCACCCCCTCCAGGGTGGGCGGATGGGGGTAGGTCCGGAGGGAGAAAAAGACCAAACACAGAAGGCAAAAAAAAAAAACAAACACAGTACAATGACAAAAAATACCAAATATTCAAATCAGATAAAATACACATGGAGGAAAATAAGGCAACAGTACGACATAACACAAATTGCCAAGGATCCCCAAATAACAGTTACAGAAAACACAGGACAGCAAGAGAAAATTAAATCTTTGCCCACGTTTCACAAGAAAATGGCCTCCTACCTGTGTGAATTCTCATGTGAACTGTCAAATAACCAAATACAGAAAAACAGAGCAGTTACTGGCTCATACCTAACTACACACAAAACAAACTAGGGCAACTGCAAGACATAACAAATACCCGCCGACACCCAAATGATCATAACACAAAGCACACAGGATAGCAAGGGAAAAAAAAAACCCAGAACAATCACTGGGACAGATCATCACCAGAAAATGACCACTACCCCCCCGACAGTTTATGCCGACCGGCGGAGACCAGGCGCCATAGGAACAGTTCAGGTGGTCTCCCCGCGTCCAACGGCCGGCGGGTGGTCATGGGAGGCGGAACATGACCAGGCGGCTCACCACAGTCCAACGCCCTGCACGCCCACTCCTCTGGCAGCCGAACCAGGTCACCCAACGAAACACGTAACACTTCGGGTGGCTGACCCAGGGCGCCGAACCGGCGAAGCAGTCCCTCAGGCGGCCGACCCGTGTCCCTCAGCCACCAGTCCCTGGGAAAAACAGCCCGCGGCGGCCTCCCTGACAAGGACAAAACTCGGGAGAGCCGGGGCAAGCGAACAGGAACCCCCACGGCCCCCGGCGATGATGCGCAGGGGCGGTGACTCAGTAGAGGGGAAAGAAGGCAAGGATGAGCCTGTAATCCGTCCGACGGCGAAAGGTCTGCAGCTCCTCCCCCGTCCGCGGACCACACCGGCGCTGCACCTCCGCTGGACCCCGATTGGGTCCCAGCTGCACCCACGTCGGGCCCCGACTGGGCCAGAACCGCACCTGCGGTGGACCCCAATTGAGCCTCTGGCGCACCGACGTCGGACCCCGATTGGGCCAGAACCGCACCTGTGGTGGACCCCAATTGGGCCTCTGGCGCACCCACGTCGGACCCCGATTGAGCCAAAGCAGCTCCCGCGATGGACCCCGACTGGGTCGGTGCAGCTCCGCTGACGATCTCCACCCCCGAACCTGGGACCTCCAACCCAGTGACTCCGACTGGTTCCATGCCAGCGACACTGCAACGAGGCTCACAAACAACAAGAAAACCGGGATCAAAATCACCGGTAGCAACAGAACCCAGCGAGATGAGCTCAGGCGCAGCAGGCAGCTGCTCCTCACTCACACAAGGGACAGAGACACAAGAGGGAGCACTTGCCTGCACTCGGGTTCCTTGCAGATCACCATAAGACGCCAAGAGTCCACCGGTGAGTTTTGTAATGATGGTAATTTATTAACAAAACAAGACAAGACACAAGGCTATGAGCCGCTAAGGGCAAAAACACACACTAAGCAATACAAGGGCTCATAAGGCTAACCCCAGCCACTACGAGCTAAACTATGACAAGACAAGAAAGAACACGAACCTGACATGAAGGTCTAACGAGGCCTCACAAGGATTGGTTGACAATACTCCTGCAATTTAACTGCCGTCAGTGCCCACCTTATAAAGGCGAACACTAACTAGCAGTGATGACAGACAGCTGACCGATTTTGACAGCCGGAAACCCCACCGAGTGCCTTCACAATAAGAGCCCGGTGAAGCCAGAATATAACCCACAGCTGTCAAAGCCGGCAGTGAATATACATAGCCCGAGCGCGGACAGGACCGGCGCTCGGGTCGTAACAAAAAATCCAAACCTACATGGCCCTGTGCGAAAGTGACCCCCCCCCCCCCACACCCCCGTTAAAACATAAATTAACTGGTTTATCACATCTTTGGAAAGCTGAGTTCAATTTCTCAAGCCACACCCAAGCCTGATTACTGCCACACCTGTTCTCAATCAAGAAATCACTTAAATAGGACCTGCCTGACAAAGTGAAGTAGACCAAAAGATCCTCAAAAGCTAGACATCATGCTACAATCCAAAGAAATTTAGGAACAAATAAGAAACAAAGTAATTGAGACTTATCAGTCTGGAAAGGGTTATATAACCATTTCTAAAGCTTTGGGACTCCAGTGAGCCACAGTGAGAGTCATTGTCCACAAATGGCAAAAACATGGAACAGTGGTGAAGCTTCCCAGGAGTGGCTGGTCAACCAGAATTACCCCAAGAACGCAGCAATGACTCAACCAAGAGGTCATAAAAGACCCCACAACAACATCCAAAGAACTGCAGGCCTCACTTGCCTCAGTTAAGGTCAGTGTTCATGACTCCACTATGAGAAAGAGACTGGGCAAAAATCACCTGCATGGCAGAGTTCCAAGACGAAAACCACTGCTGAGCAAAAAGAAGATAAAGGCTCATCTCAGTTTTGCCAGAAAACATCTTGATGATCCACAAGACTTTTGGGAAAATACTATGTGGACTGACGAGACAAAAGTTGAACTTTTTGGAAGGAGTGTGTCCCATTACATCTGGCATAAAAGTAATACAACATTTCAGAAAAGGAACATCATACCAACAGTAAAATATGGTGGTGGTAGTGTTATGGTGTGGGGCTGTTTTGCTGCTTCAGGGCCTGGAAGACTTACTGTGGTAAATGGAGCCATGAATTCTGCTGTCTACCAAAAAATCCTGAAGGAAAATGCCATCTGTTCGTGACCTCAAGCTGAAGTACACTTGGGTTCTGCAGCAGGACAATGATCCAAAATACACCAACAAGTCCACCTCTGAATGGCTTAAGAAAAACAAAATGAAGACTTTGGAGTGGACTAGTCAAAGTCCTGACCTGAATCCGATTGAGATGCTGTAGTATGACCTTAAAAAGGAGGTTCATGCTCGAAAACCCTCCAATGTGGCTGAATTACAACAATTCTGCAAAGATGAGTGGGCCAAAATTCCTCTACAGCGCTGTAAAATCAAATCAAATCAACCTTTATTGTCATATTGCTGTGCATACAACTGTAGTGCAGGCAAGATGAAATTGCGTTTCTCTCGGCATCCATATAAGTAAAAAGAACATAATTTAAGACACACTCACACACACCCTCACCCCCCACCCCAGCACAGCCATTCACACTTCCCTGAGACATACTTGAAAACTAACCAGAACTATAACATACAAATAATATACATAATGTCCATAGGTGCAGTAGTATGTATGAGAAATTCCGGATCAACTGTTCAGCATCCTAACAGCTTGTGGAAGGAAGCTGTTAATCAGTCTGGTGGTTCTGCCTCTGATGCTCCGGAAACGTTTGTCAGATGGTAGAAGTTCAAAGTGTTTATGCAGAGAGTGAGAATGGTCCTTGACAATGTTCAATGTTCTGAAAAAGTTCTTGGACTGAGGGGAGGGAGACTCCAATTACCCTCTCAGCTCCCTTAACTATCCTCTGCAGGGCTTTTTTTGTCTGACATACTGCAGCTGGTGTACCATGTTGCAATGCAGTACGTCAGAACACTCTCCACCACGCCTCTGTAGAAAGTCCTGAGGATGCAGATGGGGAGAGAGGCCTGTTTGAATTTCCTCAAGAAGTGCAGTCTCTGCTGGGCCCGCTTCCTGATCCCCAAGGAATTCTTGCTCCAGGTCAGGTCCTGTGAGATCTGCACTCCGAGGAACTTGATGTTCTCCACTCTCTCCACTAAACGGCCGCCGATGCTGAGAGGGACATGTTCAGGCTGTGACCGCTAAAAGTCGATAATCCTCTCCTTTGTTTTGTCCACATTGAGCACTAGATTGTTCTCCCTGCACCAGCTCTCCAGGTCTCTCACTTCTTCCCTGTACATTGATTCCTCATACCTCTGAATAAGTCCCACCACCGTGGTGTCGTCTGCAAACTTAATAATCTGGTTCCCCTTGTGTCTGGATACACAGTCATGTGTTAGAAGTGTAAACAACAGTGGACTGAGTACGCAGCCTTGAGGAGATCCGGTGCGCAGCGTGATAGAGTTGGAGATGCTATTTCCAACCCGGACAGACTGAGGTCTCTCATTCAGGAAATCCAGGATCCAGAGACATGTGGCGGTGTTCAGACCAAGAAGGAGTAATTTCTCCATCAGTCTCTGGGGAATAATGGTGTTGAATGCTGAACTGAAATCAGTGTACAGGAGTCTGGCGTAGGTGTCTTTCTGGTCCAGGTGGGTGATGACAGAGTGTAGGGTGGTGACTATAGCATCCTCCGTGGAGCGGTTTGAACCATATGCAAACTGGAGCAGGTCATGTGATGCAGGGAGGCAGGCTGTGATGTGTGGTTTGACAAGCTGTTCAAAACACTTCATCACAATTGGTGTCAGTGCAACAGGACGATAGTCATTCAGACTATAAAAGACTCATTGCCAGTTATGGCAAATGCTTGATTGCAGTTGTTGCTGCTAAGGGTGGCCCAACCAGTTATTAGGTTTAGGGGCAATCACTTTTTCACACAAGGCCATGTAGGTTTGGATTTTTTTTCCCCTTAATAATAATCACCTTCATTTAAAAACTGCATTTTGTGTTTACTTGTGTTATCTTTGTCTAATATTTAAAATTGTTTGATCTGAAACATTTAAGCGTGACAAACACACAAAAAAATTAGAAATCAGTAAGGGGCAAACACTTTTTCACACCACTGTATATGCAAAAGAGTTGCAGATTTAAAAGAAACAAGTTGCAAATTTAAAAGCTAAAACTTCAAAATTTATGAAAAAAGTTGCAAATTTATATAAAAAGTTGCAAATTTATGAGAAAAAAGATGCAGATGTATGAGAAAAAAGTTGCACATTTAAAAGAAAACGTGGCAAATATATGAAAAAAAGATGCAGATTTAAAAGAAAAAAGTTACAAATTTATGAGGAAAAAAATTGCAGATTTAAAAGACAAATGTTCCAAATTTGTAAAAAAAAATTTCATTTAGCACTGGTGCTTCAAAGTCTTATGTAAGAGGATATAAAGGTTTATGATGATACGCCTATGGCTCTACCTTGATACTACAGTTTCAGTTTCCCCCTCCAGACTTAAAAAGTGATGAAAATCCTGGAATTATCTGATAAACCTGAAGGTGCAGCTCTGCACTTGCAGCTGCAGACTATGGTTAGAGCATTAAAGTCATACTGAAGTCAATCATCAACTTTCCACTGTGATTCCAAGCAGCTGATAAATTAGAGTTGTTTCACTGATCTTTAACTACAGACAAGAAAGAGAAGATATATTATCATATTTTATAGATGTGATAAAACAGTTTTGGACAATTATGGTGCAGTTTGCAGGTGAATAACATGAGTCATGACTTCGTCACGTTACACTCCCACATCAGCCCAGTAAAACAGTCTTTGTAATAAGACACCAGTCTGCTCTCACTACTTGTATAGCATTACAGTATATCCAAGAAGACAATGGTGCTATTTGGGTGCATTTTGGTTTTCTTGCCTCTGACTTTTCTGAGGACTGATGCAAAACAAGGTGAGTGATAAATCTGACATGTACTACTACATGTACTGGAATATCACAGTGTTTCCATTAATATTTCCAGCTGACAAACCAAGAAGTGTGAGTGGAAACAGTTTCTAGTACATGCTGCTACTGTCAGTGGCTGATTTATTATGTCTTAACAAGGGGGATGGGGGTGTTCACAAATGTACCATGACATACAAATGTATAAATGTAAATTTGGTACAAATTTGCAAGAATGAAGGTGCAAAAACAAAATAAAAGATGGTAATTTTAAAATTTACAAAGCTGTCACTTACAATTTAATTACATAGACTAAAAATTTAACCAACATCCAGATGACAAGCGACAAGGGAGTGAGAAAACGTTGCAAATTTAGGACAAAAAAATAGCAAATTTATGAGAAAAATAGTTTCATGTTTCCATGAAAAAAGGTTGCAAATTGACAAGAAAAAAAAGCAAATTTAGAGAGAAAAAAAATGCAAATTTACAGAAAAAGTTGTAGGTTTTTGAGAAAAAAAGTTGGAAATTTATGAGGAAAAAAGCTGCAAATGTACAAGAAAAAAAGCTGAAAATTCACTGGGAAAACGTTGCCAATTTACTGGGAAAAAACTTAAAATTGACAAGCAAAAGAAAAATTTACAGGAAAAAAGTTGCAAGTTTTTGAGGAAAAAAAAAGCTGCAGATTTATGAGGGAAAAAAACTGCAAACTTTCAGGGAAAAAGTTGCAAATCTACAGGGAAAAAGTTGAAAATTTACTTGAGAATAATCATAAATTTATGAGAAAAAAGTTGTAAACTTATGAGTAAAAACACTGAAAATTTACATGAAAAATCTACCAAATTATGACAAAAAAGTTGCAAATTAATACAACTTCTTTAATATTCATCCATTCATATGTTGCATCTTTGCAACATATGAATGGATCAAAATGGCCTCCTCTTTCACAGCATGTGCAGTAATAGGGCGGATTAATGAAAATCCCAGCTGTAAATGATTATTGCTAGAAGACTGTTTTGATGCTTGCAGGCACTGGTAAATGTCGGAGGTGATTTACAGTTCAGAGTTTGGAGTTTAAATATGAAGGTGTTATGGTTCGAGTGCCGATCTCGCCTGCACTCGAGCCATGCACTATTTTCTCTTTTCTGGCGTGTGTGTGCCCCTTTTGGCTCTCCGAGCCTTTATTGTGACAGTGCTCGGAGGGGCTTCCGGCTGTCAGAGGACAGCTGAGTCGAATTTCGCCTCATCAGCTGCTCTCTACTTAAGAGGGCAGCTGAGAACGAAAAGGCGCGGCAGTCTCGTCAGATTTCCCATCAGATTTTCCCTGTCTGACAGCGTTGAGCGATCCTCGCCGTGTTTCCCTGGTCAGATGCGGACTACTTTCCATCCCTGTTTGTGTTTTCATTATGAATCTGTTCCTCCTCGTCACTGATTAAGTATTCGTTGTAGTGTGTTTTAGCCCCCAGTGGCTTGTTATTTTGTTCCTTTTCTGTTCTGTAATAAACTGTGCAAACTCACTGGTCATTTGTGGTGTCTTATGATGGCTCATGAGGGCTATCCATGACAGAAGGCAGCAGGTATATTGATGAGGAACCACATCCAGCTCATAAGTGACCCTTGATGTCTCAGAGTGGTGACAAAACCCCAAACACAAATCACTTATGCTGTTGTGAGGAAACACTTTTAATGCTGCAGGAACAATGTTACAGAGCATGTCAGGATACATTGTTACACTGTGGAAAACAGAGAAACAAAATGCCACAGCGTGGAACACAACCTGATGGGTTCGATTATAGAAATTCCTAGAAGGAATGCTGGCAGACTGTTTCATTGTCTCTGTAACAACAACAACAACAGTCACGTCATGAGAGCAGCAGGTGATCTGAAACGAGCCAAAATCAAAATCATCCCCATAAGAGTAGATCAAATGGGACCCCCCCCCCCCCAACAACCTGGACATGCTACAACAATGTGTTACATCACTGAATAAAATGACTGAACCAAAAATTCCAAGCAGAACTAATTAAAAAAAAAAAATCTTATAAGTCTGCATTTTTTCCCCTGTAAATTTTCTTTTAGATTTGCAACACTTTTTTCATAAATTTTCAGCTTTTCTCATAAATTTGCAACTTTTTTCTTGTAAATTTGCTATTTTTTCTAATAATTTGTATTTTTTCATCTAGATATGCAAAAAAAATTCCTGTAAATTTGCAACTTTTTTCATAAATTTACTTCTTTTTTCTCATAAATTTGCAACTTTTTAACATGAATTAACATAAGTCATAATAATAATTTAACATGAATTTGCATTTTTCCCCCTGCATCAATTAACTATTTTTTTCATCATAAATCTGCAACTTTTTGTTAGTAAATTTGTGTCTTTTTTTCTTTTAAATTTGCCACATTCATTTGAATGCTGGTTAAGTTTTTATTCTGTGTAATGCCTTCAATTTGCTCTCTTCATCCAGACAATGACTCAAATTTGTTTGTAATAAAGTTTAGTTTTAAAGGCTTTGAATTGTTCCCTGTTACAAAAATAGAGGGGAAAAAACCCACAACCTTGCATCAGGCCCACCTTTAGTGTCCCACTCTGGAGAAAATGTTCTGTTTATCGTCCCCCCAACAGTGACATGAAATATCCACAAGTGCTCTGCATGAATGTAAATTGATCATCATAACTGGCTCATTTTTAACCAATCTGCATTACTTTGCAAATGTCCTGAAGTAAAACATGACTTCTCTACGCTTGTGTTTCAGACTCTGGTGTTTTCTGTGTTTTCAATGAGAGCTGCACGGTGCCGTGCGACTTTCAGGTTGGGGACGACATTCTCATCCACTGGTATAAAGTGGAACCAGGGAACCAGAAACAACTCAATGTCCACTCATACTATTACGGCCAGGACCAGCTGGACAAGCAGAACCAGGAGTTTACTGGCAGGACGTCTCTGTTTAAGAAAGAGATCTCTGAAGGAAACGCCTCACTTCTGCTGACAGGGGTTCGAGTTCAGGATGAGGGGAGATACAAATGCTACAGCAGCACCAAAAAGGAGGGCGGGCCGTTATTTATCAACCTGAAGGTGGACGGTATGAACACATAAAGTTCAGAGATTGTGGGCCCTCATTAGATTACCAGTCACATTAAAATGTAAAGAATATAAGGAAACACCAACTGTTTTCCATTCTGTTTTTGCAGCTCTGATCCATAAAGTCACCATCAAACAGGAAGGAAAGACCATCACCTGCAGCTCAGACTTGATCTACCCTGAACCCAAACTCACCTGGTCCATCAGACCTCCATCCAAAATCAGTTTGGACAACGTGACCCAAGTCCATCAGAACAAAGAACAGAAGCTTTACAACATCAGTGGTTCTTTGACACTTGCAGACAGCGATGATGATGATGATGATGGTCTGGTCTCCAGCTGCACCATCAGCAGCCGCGCAAACAGATGGACAGCAGCTGCGCGGAAACAGAGTGAGTCTCATCAGGAGGTGATGTGAGGGGGGACGTCATCCCCCTTGTTAGCAAAATGACCCCAGATCATCCCCCTGGTTAACCTGCCATTACATCTGAAACTTTTTCTTCTCAAAAATTGGACTGTTGTCTTATAAATTTGCATTTCCCCTGTAAAATTTAAATTATTTTCTCATAAATCCACAATTTTTCTCATAAATTTGCAACTTTTTTCTTTTAAATTTGCAACTTTTCAAAAAAAAAAATAGCTTTTTCCTTATAAATTTGCAACTTTTTTTCTCATAAATTGCAAATGTTTATTCTGTAAATTAGCATTTTTCCTTTAAATCTACAACTTTTTTCTCAAAAATTTGACATTTCTCAGAAATGTGCATTTCTTTTCCTTATAAATTTGCTTTTTTTTTTCTTGTAAATTTGCAACTTTTTCCTTTAAATTCTTTTTTCATAAATCTGCATCTTTTTCTCGTAAATTTGTGACTTTTTCTAAAACAACTTTCAACTTTTTCTTCATAAATTTGCAAGTTTTTCTTGTAAATTTGCATTTTTTCCCTGTAAATTTTCAATTACTTTCTCATAAATCTGCAACTTTCTCATAAATTTGTGACTTTTTCTCAAAAATTTGCAGTTTTTTTCTCTTATGGATTTGTAATTTTTTTCTTGCAAAATTGCAAATTTTTCATGTAAATTTTCAACTTTTCCACACAGACTTGCAATTTCTTTTTAAAATGTGACTTTTTTCACAAAAATTTGCAACTTTATTCTTAAAAAATTGACTTTTTCTGATAGGTTTTCAACTTTTTTCCTCAGATTTGTGACTTTTTTCTTGTAAATTTGCAACTTTGCAACTTTACTTTGGCTGCACGGTGGCGCAGTGGTTTAGCACTGTGGCAGCACAGTTTACCCTCGGCCGGGGGATCACGGGGATCATGAGATCGTGGGTTCGATCCCAGCCCCCGACCAACAGTGAGCTGTGTGGAGTTTGCATGTTCTCCCCGTGTTGCGTGGGTTTACTCCTGGATTTCTCCAGTTTCCTCCCGCATACCAAAAACATGTAGGTTTAGGGCGCTCGCGCACGCAGCGACCGGCAGCCGGTGGCTTGTCACCAGACTGCAAACCAAATCTACCTACGGGTACAAATAAGTAACAAAAAAAAAAAAAAAAAAACCTTATCTTTCAAATTTGCAGCTTTTATTTTTCAAAAATTTGCTTTTTGCCTATAAATTTTCAACTTTTTTTCATAAACTGCTATTTTTTTGGAAGTTAGCAATTTCTTCCTTTAAATCTGCAACTTTTTCCTGTAAATTTTCAATTCTTTTCTCATAACTCTGCAACTTCTCATACATTTGTAACTTTTTCTATAAAAACTAACTTTTTTCTCATGAATTTGTAATTTTTTTTCATGAATTTGCAAATTTTTCATGTAAATTTTCAACTTTTTCCATGTAGACTTGCAATTTCTTTATAAAAATGTGACTTTTTTCCACATAAATTTGCAACGTTTTTCTCAAAAACAAAATGTTTTTCTCATAAATTTGCCAGTTTTTTTCCATGTAAATTTTTAACTTTTTTCTAATACATTTGCATATTTTGTCTTGTAAATTTTCAACCTTTTTAGGAAGCAGACCTGACAAAGGACACCTGAACAAATAGAAGCTATTAACCAAGACAAAGGAAGACACCCCGCAGGGCAGGAACAAAGACAAAACAGAAGAACTACTTTAACACAAAGGGGACCTCCTCACTAAATTTTTCTCTAGAAAGAAGTGTGTCTGTGTGTGTGTATATATATATTTTATAGTAATATGTACATATGTATATTAGCTGCTCTTGCTTGCTTGTTTTTGTTTGTTTTTTTTTCTTGCCTTCTGATTGTTGCTCTGAGTGTTGCTATCCCTGTGCTGTTGCAATCCTGGAATTTCCCCGTTGTGGGACTAATAAAGGCTTATCTTATCTTATCTTATCTTTTTATAAATTTACATTTTTCTCAAAAATTTGTATTTTTCCCCTGTAAATTTCCAACTTCCATCCATCCATCCATCTTCTACCGCTTTTCCGGAGGTCCGGGTCGCAAAGGCAGCAGTTCAAGCAGAGAAGCCCAGACTTCCCTCTCCCCGCCACCTGCTCCAGCTCTTCAGAGAGGATACCAAGGTGTTCCCAGACAAGCTGGGAGACATAGTCTCTCCACTGAGTCCTGGGTCTGCCCCGGGGTCTCCTCTCAGTGGGACGTGCCTGAAACACCTCAAGTGGGAGGCGTCCGGGAGGCATCCTAATCAGATGCCCATACCACCTCAACTGACTCCTTTCAATGTGGAGGAGCAGCGGTTCTACTCTGAGCCTCTCCCGGATGACTGAGCTCCTCACCCTATCTCTGAGGGTGAGTCCAGCAATCCTACGGAGAAAGCTCATTTCAGCCGCTTGTATCCGTGATCTCGTTCTTTCGGTCATTACCCAAAGCTCGTGACCATAGGTGAGAGTAGGAACGTAGATTGACTGGTAAATCGACAGCTTTGCCTTAGAACTCAGCTCCCTCTTCACTACAACAGACCGGTACAACGTCCACATCACTGCAGAAGCTGCTCCAATCTGTCTGCCGATCTCTCACTCCATTTTCCCCTCACTCGTGAACAAGACCCCAAGATACTTAAACTCCTCCACTTGGGGCAGGAGCCTGTCCCCAACCCGGAGAGGACAATCCACCTTTTTCCGGCTGAGGACCATGGACTCAGACTTGGAGGTGCTGATTCTCATCCCAGCTGCTTCACACTCAGCGGAAAACCGTCCCAGCAAGAGCTGTAGGTCATAGCTGGATGAAGCCAACAGGACAACATCATCTGCAAACAACAGAGATGAGATCCTGTGGTCACCAAACATGACACCCTCCATTCCCTGGCTGTGCCTAGAAATCCTGTCCATAAAAATTATGAACAGGATTGGTGACAAAGGGCAGCCCTGGTGGAGTCCAACTCTCACTGGGAATGAATCCGACCGAGTGTTGGCAATACAAACCAAACTCTCACAACGGTCGTACAGAGACCGAATTGCTCGTAACAACAAGCCCGATACCCCATACTCCCGAAGCACCCCCTACAAAAATCCACGAGGGACGCGGTCAAATGCCTTCTCCAAGTCCACAAAACACATGTAAACTGGTTGGGCAAACTCCCACGAACCCTCAAGAATTCTCGAGAGGGTAAAGAGCTGGTCCGATGTGCCACGACCAGGACGAAAACCACATTGCTCCTCCTGAATCCGAGGTTCGACCAACGGCCGGACTCTCCTCTCCACTCCAGTACCTTGGCATATACCTTCCCAGGGAGGCTGAGGAGTGTGATCCCTCTAAAGTTGGAGCACACCCTCCGGTCCCCTTTTTTGAAGAGAGGAACCACCACCCCGGTTTGCCATGCCAAAGGCACTGCCCCCGACCTCCACGCAATGTTGCAGAGGCGTGTCAACCATGACAGCCCTACAACATCCAGGGCCTTGAGGTACTCAGGGCGAATCTTGTCCACCCCCGGGGCCAGGCCACCAAGGAGATCTTTAACCACCTTGGCAACCTCAGCCCCTGTGATAGGCGAGTCATCCCCCTCGTCCCCAAACCCTGCTTCCTCTGTGGAAGGCGTATCGGTGGGATTGAGGAGATCCTCAAAGTATTGCTTCCACCACCCGACGATATCCCCAGTCAAAGTCAACAGCGCCCCATCCGCACCATACACAGTGTGGACGAGGAGCTGTTTTCCCCTCCTGAGCCGCCGGACAGTTTGCCAGAATCTCTTCAAGGCCAACCGAAAGTCTTGTTCCATGGCCGCACCGAACTCCTCCCATACCCGGGTTTTTGCTTCAGCAACCACCCGAGCTGCACTCCACTTGGCCTGCCGGTACACCTCAGCTGCTTCGGGAGTCCCACAAGCCAACCAAGCTTGATAGGACTCCTTCTTCAGCTTAATGGCCCCCCTCACCACTGGTGTCCACCACTTGGTTCGGGGGTTGCCACCACGAGATGCACCAACCACCTTGCGGCCGCAGCTCTGGGCCACCGCTTCAACGACAGAGGTGGAGAACATGGCCCATTCAGACTCCATGTCTCCAGACTCCCTTGGTTTGTGGTTGAAGTTCTTCCGGAGGTGGGAGTTGAAGACCTCCCGGACAGGGGCCTCAGCTAGACGTTCCCAGCACACCCTCACTATACGTTTGGGTCTACCAAGTCTGAATGGCTTCCTCCCCCACCATCGGATCCAACTCACCACCAGGTGGTGATCAGTTGACAGCTCTGCACCTCTCTTTACTCGGGTGTCCAAGACATACGGTCACAGGTCTGATGACACGATAACAAAATCAATCATCGACCTGCGACCTAGGGTGTCCTGGTGCCAGGTGCACATATAGACACCATTATGCTTGAACATGGTGTTCGTTATGGACAAACTGTGGTTAGCACAGAAGTCCAATAACTGAACACCACTCGGGTTCAGATCGGGCAGGCCGTTCCTCCCAATCACCCCCCTCCAGGTTTCACTGTCATTGCCCACGTGCGCATTGAAGTCCCCCAGTAGGACAATGGAGTCTTTTTTTCTCATAAATTTGTAGCACTCATCTGGATGCTGGTTACATTTTTATTCTTTCAATTTTTAATTTCACACCTTTAATCATATCTTTCTTCCTTTACTTTTTGCAAATTTGTACTTTTGCTAAATTGGTGAACACTTCCCATCCCCTTTGTGAAAAACAGAACAAAATATCCAAGAGAGTATGACTATTAGTCTACATTAATTCAAAATGCAGCCAGATAACTGATAAACAAAAGGAGTAAAGTGTGAACTGTGTACGCACTGTAATATCTGCCATCTGTACAACAAAACAGACATGAGAGAAGCAGCAGGTATGAGACCACAGTCTAACAACTAAATACATAACATGACTTTTGTCTTTGTGATATTTCTTTGCAGCTTTTAGCTCTGAAACAACAATCCCATGCACCATCCCCAGCATTTCTATAAAGGGTTTCAGCCTCACCTGGTGGTTTAATCAGAGTCAGATGATTGTGAACCAGACCTGGACTGCTGTCAATTGGAAGCGGCACACTCCAAACATTTCAGAGTCAGGAGACCTCGTGCTGCAGGACTTATCTTCAAATCAGGTGGGAACATACACGTGTAAACTCAGCAGTGCTGTGGAGACCATCACCACCGACTCTGCTCTGAAGAAGAAAAAAGGTAACATCAAGCCAACTTTTAGATGTTTGAGATTAGAATAACTAGTCTGTCACACTTCAGACCTGCTTTCTGTTTCATGGCAATGCTCCTATCTTGGCGCCGAGCCTCACCCACTTTCCATCAGTCCTTTCCTACAAGTCGTACTCGCACTAATTAGATGGCGAGGGTGAACAGTGATAAACCAGACAATGCACAGAAACAAATGAAAGCATCAGTGCAAGTAGAAAAGGATAGTGAAAATGCCCTCTCCAGACTGTCATAACAGGGCCCAGTTTGGTCCGCTGTCAATCCCTTTTTTTTTTTTTTTTTTGTTACTTATTTGTACCCGTAGGTAGACTTGGTTTGCAGTCTGGTGACAAGCCACCGGCTGCTGGTCGCTGCGTGCGTCCTAAACCTACATGTTTTTGGTGTAAACCTACATGTTTTTTTGCAACACAAGGCTTTGCATAACTTTCACCACAAGAGGTCTTCACAGAGCTGAAAAGCTTTGAGTAGTGAATCTTTTTTTCCCCCATACCGTATTGTGTTGAAAGGCTCCCTGCTGAAGTAAGCTTCATTCTCCCATTGCTACTGGTTACTTTATGTGTGAAAAGAGCCACAAAGGAGTGGGTTGTATACTGCACTTGTTTTTTCTTAAAAGAAATGCAGAAGCTGTAATGAGAACACATTGGGACTTTGGCTGGGGGGGATGATCCTTCTTGCAATTAGTATCAAAAGAGATGTATCCATAGATGTAAATCATTGGAGGAACCTGGAAAAAACCTGAGAATTGTTGTTCCCCCTCCATAATATCATCATAAACCTTTATAGATCATATGACAGGACTAAATAAATGACCTTTAAGCACAAATAAGGATACATGCAAACCAAATATTTTGGGGGGAGAAATTTGCAACTTTTCTTGTAGATTTTCTATCAAGAACCTCCCCGTGCGCTTTTACGCAGCGCACGGAGACGGGTAGAAAGACGGACTTACGTGCAGGGTTACACCACAACACAATTATTAAAGTAAAGACAAACAGTTCCAAAACAGGTGAGGACGTACAAAAATATAAAGAAACTTACAGTTGGCGTTCCTGGGCCGGCATCGCCCAGCAAACACATAAGGAGAAGCGACTTAACCACAGTTGCGTCCCAGAGCCGACATCGCTCAAAGGGCACAAGAGAACCACGGCTAAAGTGGAGTGGCTAACACTTTGTGGCACACAGTGAACACTCGACTATGTACATCAAAGAGAATTCAACGGACCAGCAATGCTTGACTGGCAAACGCCGCTTAAGTACAAGCATTGCTGGTTCCACAAATTGAGTACACCTGGGCGAGGCGCAGGGATGACAATCACTGGAGCAGGATCAGCTGGCTGTCAAGAGAGAGGGGGCGTGGTCGGACCGGTGAATGTTAGACAACGCCCACATGAATGTAAATCAAAAAGGCTGCCTAACAGCTGCCGGCCAGAATGGTGGCTACAGGCATGGAAAAGAAAAGGACAAAGACATAAAAACAACAAGAACTCAAAAGATGACACAATACGTAAATAACCCGATACCTGAGCCACAGAGTACAGCCAGGACTGAGCCTAAGGAAAACACCGGCTCGGTTCATGACAGAGTTCCCCCCCCAGGGGTGGATTCTAGACACCCACAGCAGCATCACACGGAAAGGAAACCCCTGCCCCCCCCCCACACACACACACACTCACACATATACAGGAACAACAATGATGAACCCGGATGGGAGGTAGGGGGAAGTGGCAAGGAGGAAACACAATACACCCCACCCAGGGCCCACAATTAACCCCCCCAAGTCCAAAGGCATGGAGGCTCAGGAGGCTGCCCAGAGTCCCAGGCCCAGCAAGCAGTTCGGCAAATTGAGTCTGGTGGCCAGCCGGAAAACATGGGCCATCTGGCCCAGAGACTCAGTCCCTCCGGCAGTTGGCCAGTGTTGTAGAGCCACCAGGACCAAAGAGGTGGAGCAGGAGGCGGCCTGTCTACTGGGAGACTCACTGGTGGGTGATCAGACGGTAGGGAGGGAACCTCCACGGCGTCAGACGGGGGGGGAAGGGGACCATGGCATCCTTAGGCTGACCCGCAGCACCCTCGGTGGTCCCGGCTTGGGACACAGCAGCACCCGCGGTGGACCCCAACTGGGCCAACACTGCACCATCGGTGGACCCCGACTGGGCCAACGCTGCGCTCGTGGTCTCTCCTGATTGGAGCTCTGCAGCACCTGTGGTAGACCGCAGTTGGAGCTCTAAAACACCCGCGGTGGACCCTGACTGGGCCAATGCTGCACCCTCGGCGGACTCCGGCTGGAACTCTGTAGCACCCGCGGTGGCTCCTGATTGGAGCTCCGCAGCACCCATGGTGGGCTCCGGCTGGAGCACCATTGCACCTGCGGTGGTCCTCAATGGGGACCTCATTGCTCCAGCAGTGACCTCCCCAGCAAGGGAAGTAGGGCTCTCCACGGCCTCCAGCGCTGAACCTGCATCCTCGGCAGCCTCAGGTGGAATTGGCTGTTCTCTGACGACCCTGGCAAGGAGCTCTGAAACCGGACGGAGAGAGAAAGAAACCAAGTCAGGGTCTCCGGCAGCAGCAGAGCCAGTGAGGTGAGCCTGAGAGCTGCAGAGAGCTGCCCCTGGCCCTCCTCACCATGAGTCAGGCAGTGTGACTTCAACAAAGGCACAGGAGACATTATGGAGCACACTTGCCTGAACTCAGGCTTCACCGCTGTCCAGGACTCCAGCGATCTAGGGTACGCAGGTTCTGCAGGTCCAGAAGGTGCCGTACCCACATCAACCTCCACCGGGGTGGCTGGACTCACATCGTTGTCGACTGGGGACACCCCAGGTAGCGATGGACCCTCTCCGGCGGCCCTAGGAAGGAGCTCAGCGATGACAGGAAGAGAGTAATTAGGGTTACCGGCAGCGGCGGAGCCCGACGAGGCGAGATCCGATGCAGCTGAGGGCTGCACCTGATTCTCCTCACCAAGAGTCAGACAAGATTGCTCTAATTTACAGGGGAGAGAAATAATGAGAGCACTTGCCTGGACTCGAGCTCCACCGCCGTCCAAGACTCCGTCGATCCCGATGACATCTTTGATCCGGCCTCATGAAGGTCTAGCTGGGTGGATGACTCTGCTGCAGCAGCTTTCGCAGCAGGCATGATGGTGATAGCAACCTCCAGGTCCCCAGGCGATGTCCTCCATGCTGGTGACTCATCCGGCATGGCGACTGGGGGCTGCTTCTCCACTGAACCTGGGTCAGGATCCTCCGGGACCTCGGGCTCCTCCTCCGCCTGGTGACTAGGTTCGGGAACCGACGTCCTCACCAAAGCACACATGGCAGACATGGAGAGAGCAGGTAAAGGGTCGTCACATGCTGGAGGCGAGAACTCAGGGAACTGTAAAGCCTGAATCTCTTGGCCAGGAAACAGGCAAAATTGCTTATCAGAATTAGGGGTAGACTGAAAAGGAACTTGCCTGTTCTCCTGGTTCTGGATGACTCCAGCGGCATCAGAGGCAGTTTTGTCTCCCTCCGTGTCCACAGCAACTCAGGGCTCCTCAACATGTGGAGGAGAAACCTCCAAGACAGGCACAGAGGTGGATGGATTCAGGGGAAAAACTGCAGCCCCTGCATTGGCGGAGGTAAAAGTCATCATGGAGGTGGCCATCGGTATGGCTGCAGGCTGGAGTGATGGCCAGGCGCAGCAGGACTCTCCCCCCCGCGTGACAAGAGGCTTGCTGACATGGAAGCAACTGGGTGCTTCTGGCGAGCCCTCTGGGGTCGGCGACGAAGAGAGGAAGCAGGCGGCTTGAGCTCCGGTTTCTCCGGTGAAGGCTCTTCCTGCGTCCAGAATTCTCCTCCCGGGAAGAACAATGACATAGGAGGAACGGGAGAAACAGCAGGACAAACAAGATAAGCAGCTGGCAATTAATCAGGAATCAGGCAAGTAGTTTCAGGTGACATTAACAGTGACTGAATAAACACTTGCCTGAATTCCTGGGGGGTGATGACATCAGCTGTCGTCTCCATGGTCAGGGCATGCTCATCCTCTGGCTGAAGCTCCTCCAGCCTCCCAGCCAACTCTGGGAGAAGCCACAGTTTCGCCTCCAAGAGGAGGTCAGTCTCTGCCAGGAGAAACTGTCTTCGTTCCTCTTGTTCCTCCAGAGACGGAGCAGGCCATGGCTCGGGACGAGGAGGCAGGGCTGTCGTCGGAGTGGCTGGATGCTTCTTCCGACGAGCGTTCCTCTTCTTCTTCGCTGACGGTTCGGGCACCAGATAATCCGAGATTCTAAGCACCGCGCTGGGCAGCGAGTCACAAATGTGGAGAAGCTCCGTATTGTCCGAGGAAGAAGGTGGAGTGGCCACGGGATGCTCGAACGCTGGGAGATCCTCATCCAACCCCTCGCATAGCACAGTGAAGATGTCCCGGAGAACCTTCTTCGCCTCAGGATGGTTCCAGAGGGTATCCCTATTAACCACCTTCACCGCTGTGCCCCAAGCCCGATGAGCCGTCTTGGAGGAACAGGGCTCCACTGTCCACGAAAGAATTTACTCCAGGAAACACAGCGAGCGCAGCTCCCTCTCCAACAACTCAGCCATGGCACCCGGGAAGCAGGTGAGTGGGGAAAAAAAAAAATAGTTCAAAAAGAAAAACAGATGTGTGGGTGCAACCTGCTAAATCCTACGCTGGCTGGTCCGTTCTGTCAAGAGCCTCCCCGTGCACTTTTACGCAGCGCATGGAGAGGGGTAGAAACGTGCAGGGTTACACCACAACACATTTATTAAAGTAAAGACAAACAGTTCCAAAACAGGTGAGGATGTACAAAAATATAAAGAAACTTACAGATGGCGTTCCTGAGCTGGCATCGCCCAGCGAACGCATAAGGAGAAGCAACTTAGCTACAGTTGCGTCCCAGAGCCGACATCGCTCAAGGGGCACAAGAGAGCAACGGCTAAAGTGGAGTGGCTAACACTTCGTGGCACACAGTGAGCACTTGACTATGGACATCAAACAGAATTCAACGGACCAGCAATGCTTGACTGGCAAACGCCGCTTAAGTACAAGCATTGCTGGTTCCACAAATTGAGTACACCTGGGCGAGGCGCAGGGATGACAATCACCGGAGCAGAATCAACTGGCTGTCAAGAGAGAGGGGGCGTGGTCGGACCAGCGAATGTTAGACAACACCCACATGAATGTAGATCAAAAAGGCTGCCTAACAGCTGCCGGCCAGAATGGTGGCTACAGGCATAGAAAAGAAAAGGACATAGACATAAAAACAACAAGAACTCAAAAGGTGACACAATACATAAATAACCTGATACCTGAGCCACAGAGTACAGCCAGAATTGAGCCTAAAGAAAATACCGGCTCGGTTCATGACATTTGGTATTTTTTTTTCCCCCATAAATTTGGAACTTTTTTCTCAATAATTTGCAACTTTTTGCACATAAATTTGAAACTTTTTGATGTAAATGTGCAATGTTTTTCTCATTAATCTGCAGCTTTTTTTTTTTACTAATTTACACCTTTTTCATGTAAATTTGCTACTTTTTTCTCATTATATTCACAACTTTCATTCTCAATCTGCAACTTTTTCTCATAATCTGCAACTTTTTTTCTTGTGCCTAAGCATATACTGTATATCTACAGTATACTGTATATCTCCATCTATATCTACACTACCGTTCAAAAGTTTGGGATCACTTAGAAATTTCCTTATTTTTGAAAGAAAAGCACTGTTTTTTTCAATGAAGATAACTTTAAACTAAAGAGAAATACACTCTAATATCTAATATACATTGCTAATGTGGTAAATGACTATTCTAGCTGCAAATGTCTGGTTTTTGGTGCAATATCTACATAGGTGTATAGAGGCCCATTTTCAGCAACTATCACTCCAGTGTTCTAATGGTACAATGTGTTTGCTTATTGTGTCAGAAGGCTAATGGATGATTAGAAAACCCTTGTACAATCATGTTAGCACAGCTGAAAACAGTTTAGCTGGTTAGAGAAGCTATAAAACTGACCTTCCTTTGAGCAGGTTGAGTATCTGGAAAAAATTATTTCAAATACAAATCATTATTTCTAACCTTGTCAATGTCTTGACTATATTTTCTATTCATTTTACAACTCATGGTGGTAAATAAGTGTGACTTTTCATGGAAAACACAAAATAATTGTCTGGGTGACCCCAAACTTTTGAACGGTAGGTAGGTAGGTAGGTAGGTAGATAAAAAGATTTTATTTGTCAATACTACTATATGTACAGGACATACAGGAGAACTGAAATGGCATTTCTCTCTCTCTTCAGCGGTGTGCATAATATAAAAAAGAAAAAGGAATAAGGCTGGGAAAAAACAAAACAAAAAACAGCAGTCTATGTACAGTAATGCAACCCGTAGTGCAAATGGTGACAAAACATAGACTCAGACCTTCCAGAGTGCAAATAGAGATAAATGATTAACGATGATGAAACCCAGCAATCCTATATACAGAAAACTAGAGATGTAATATCCATAGTTGCAGTTCAGTGCAGTAGTGCAGGTGCAAATGGTAACAGATAGGACTGCACATGATCAGTATTGCAATGACAGACAGACAGCAGCAGATACAGTATGGCATTTGTGCAAATGGTTGCAGTTAAAGTACAGAGACATACAGCAGCAAATGCATTACTGTTGGTGTGCCAGTCTTTCTGTCCCAACGGCTGAGGTAGTTATTGTGCAGGTGAGTGCAATATGGTCTGAGGGGTGGACAGAGTTCAGGGTCCTGATGGCCTGATGAACGAAGCTGTTTAGCAGTCTTGTGGAGCGGGCCCAGGAGCTCCGGTACCTTTTCCCAGAGGGCAGGGGGCTAAAGAGGGAGTGTGAGGGGTTGGAGGTGTCGCCTGCGATGTTGCTGGCTCTGCAGGTGAGGCGGGAGAGGTAGATGTCTGAGAGGGGGGCAGAGGTGCCACTGATGATCTTGTTGGCTGCTTTCAGTGTGCGTTGTAGTGTCTTCTGGCAGGAGGCAGTGCATCTTCCATACCACACCATGTTGCAGCTGGTGAGGATGCTCTCAGTGGTGCCCCGGTAAAAAGAGCACATGATGGGGGGTGGGACTCATGCTCTACTCAGTTTGTGGAGGAAATGGAGGCAAGCTTGAGCCTTCTTGGCCAGTGATGTGATGTTGTTGGACCAGGAGAGGTCCTCGGAGACGTGCACCCCCAGGAACTTGGTGCTGCTCACCCTCACCACAGTTGTACCATCGACGATCAGAGGGGAGTGCTGTGTGTAACCCCTCTTGAAGTCGACCACAATCTCCTTGGTTTTTCCCACGTTCAGGAAGAGGTTATTGTCTTTGCACCACTGGACCAGTTGGCTCACCTCATTTCTGTAGTTGGCCTCCTCGTTGTTGATGAGGCCCACCACCGTCGTGTCATCTGCAAACTTGATGATGTGGTTGGTGTTGCAGGCTGGTACGCAGTCATGGGTCACCAGGGTGAAGAGCAGCGGGCTGAGCATGCACCCTTGTGGGGCCCCTGTGCTCAGTGTAATGGTCTGGGAGGTGTTGCTGCCAACCCGTATGTTCTGTGGCCTCCCTGTGAGAAAGTCCAGCACCCAGTTACAGAGAGAAGTTTTGAGTCTCAAGTGTCTGAGTTTTTGTATTAGGTGCTGGGGGATGATTGTGTTGAATGCTGAACTGAAGTCCAAGAACAGCATTCGCACATAGGAGTTCTTTGAGTCCAGGTGGGTGAGGGCTGCATGGAGAGCAGCAGCAATGGCATCTTCTGTGGATTTGTTCGACCTGTATGCAAACTGAGGTGGGTCATGGGAGGGAGGCAGCATGATCTTGATGTTCTGCATGACCAGCCGCTTGAAGCACTTCATTATAATGGGGGTCAGTCCTATGGGCCGCTAGTCATTGTAGCTGGATGGGATGGGCTTCTTTGGGAATGGTATTATGGTGGCAGTTTTGAAACATGTGGGGACAACAGCTTGAGTCAGGGAGATGTTGAAGATGTCGGCCAGGACATTCTAGAGCTCCTCTGCACAGACCTTCAGGACGCAACCCAGTATGTTGTTGGGACCAGCTGCCTTGCATGGGTTGATCCTGCAGAGGGTCTTCTTCACACTAGCTGGATCCAGACTCATGGCCTGCTCGTCTGGAGGGGGAGTGGTCTTCTGTGCTGACATGCTGTTTTGTGCTTCAAAGCGACCAAAGAAGTCGTTTAGGTTGTTGAGCAGTGTGGTGTCACTTGCACAGGTCTGAGATGGAGGTTCGTAGTTGGTGAGGGTCTGTATGCCACTGTAGCAATATGTGATTTATAATTATGATCAGGTATAAAGATTATTTAATTTGTATTAATGTATCGAGACGTGAGATTTACTCCGGGTCCACACGCAGAAAAAGTTTATAGTAAACATTCATCGGGGCACCAGCTCACCTTTTTAGTGAGCATTTTAGTCATTAATTTCACTTTATACCTGTTTAATCACTCAATAAATTAATTAATAATCAGTCTCAAAATATTAGTAAATTCGATACTGGGGCTTTGAAACCAGATTCAGAATAAAATAAATTCCCAACAACTTCTCTCAGTTTCACATAGTTATTAAATGAAATGATGATTAAAGGACATTGAAATGATTTGCATTAACCATTACATTAAACTTGTAACTGAGGATAGAGTAACAATGTGAGTATTTGCAGAACCATGATGAAGATGTAAGCTGAATTTAGATCAGTTTGAAGTTGACATATTATGAAAACTGAATGCAAATTTATGGGGAAAATTAAACTAATTATATAGAGAAGTCTGGATTACTCTTAAGAAAATGAAAACGGAATTTTAATAAGAAAAATCATATTATTTTTCTTTTAATTTTGTATCTGACCAGATGCTGAATTATTTTCAAATCTCAGATATTTTTATTCACTTTTAGCAGATGGAACAGAATACAGCTCACATGAATCCTTGTGTGGTGGTCCTTTCGGTGGCTTCTCCTGAAGCTTTAGTTGTAGATGGTACCCAAAACCAGAATATCTTGCCAGCAGATATTTGGACAAGTTACAGCAGCTTCTAAGGTCTACAGTCACAAGATGAGATTTTGACTGTTGGGCTGAGGTGCAACGAAGATGATCACTGTGTTTTCTTCAGGCAGTGTAAAGGCGAGCTGCGTTGAGGCTGTCATGGGTCAGTGGCTTCTCCCAAGGGAATTCAAGAATAATTACAAAATCTGATCCCAATAGCAAAATTAAAAGATTTTTCTGACTTCATGGAGTTGAAATTAGCTTCTAGTATGGAGATGGTCAGTCCTTGAAAAACACATGGTGGATTTAAAGAAAGTTTAACAATATGAAAAGTTAGAAAAACAGAAACGTTTGTGAAGCATGGAGTTTCACTCCATATCAAGATTTGAGCTCAGGAAAGAAAGAATTAATTCCCAGACGTTTAAAGAAAAACATTAAATAAAATACACAGAAGTTTACACACACACACACAATATTCCATGTTCGCTGGTCTGCAGTCTTCTGAAACTTTAGCGAGAAGTGAAAAAGCTTACTTTGTTCTGTAGAAGTGAAGTGATCTGAAGTCTTTGTTCTCCCGTAGTCATCTGCTGTGAGCTTCTTCTTCTTTTAGATTTGATTGGCGGTTGGCAACCAGCTTACAGGTGCCTTACTGCCACGTACTTCACTCTATATCATCACTGTATATCTTTGTATCAGGAGTTCTTATAAGGAGTTCTGAACAACTCCCTATGTGTGAAAAAATTATCCGTCCTTGGACTGTGTCCTCGGAGGGTTTCAAGTAGTTAGCATGTGGTTAGCAACACAACACATCTGCTGTGATCGTGTCTCCCCCCCCTCCTTTTAACTCCAACCGAGTTTTGAGGGCTTCCGGGGATTGACAAAAGCTCAACCAATAGTCTTCCTTCGTGGCCGGGCCTTATGAACTTTGGTCCAATGAACAGGCTTTTGTCTGTAAGGAACCAATGGAATGAAAGAGCTGGAGCCCAGCATTGGCTGGGTGATGATTGGCTGATACTTGTCCTCACAGAATGACATTTTAACACTCTGGAGATTCCTTACCTACTTATGTATACTGTCATATAATGTGGACACTTATATGTGTGGTGTGTCTTTAAGGACTGTGGTGACATCACAGGTCAGAGTTGACCTTCACCGAGAGAATATAAAAATGGCAATATGTTAATGTTGCCGCCTGTTTGTGTTCCCGCTCTAGAGAACTTTGTTAAACCACTATTTGTGTGGACCTCAGTTCTTTACATGGTGTCAGAAGTGCTTGACGGACGCTTTGCTTCAGTAAGATGGCCAAGTTTAATCCCCCGGAAAGTTTTCCTTTTCATCGTCCAAATGAATGGGCGGACTGGAAGCAGTGCTTTCTACGTTTTCGGATGGCTACAAAACTGAGTAAAGAGGACGGCGAAGTTCAGGTCAGTTCACTGATTTACGCCATGGGCCCTGAAGCTGAAAACATCTTTAAATCATTCACCTTCATGGAGGAAACAGGTCAAAAGAAGTTTGACGTCGTGTTAGGAAAATACGACGAGTACTTCTGTCCTAAACGGAACGTGATCCACGAGCGCGCTTGTTTTCACCAGAGGATGCAGCGGCCTGGTGAGAAAGCAGAAATGTTTATCAGAGCCCTTTATGAGATGTCAGAACACTGTGACTTTGGGGTAAACAGAGATGAACATATCCGTGACCGAACTGTTGTGGGCATCCTCGATAAAGAGCTGTCACGTAGATTGCAGCTAATGGCTGATCTAACACTTGCCCAAACTATTCAAACAGTTCGCCAGTCCGAGGAGGTTGTCCTCCAGGTTCACCAGCAGGGGGAAGCACACGCTACGGTGCAGGAGATCCAGGGAAAAGCAGCAGGCAGAGGAAGGTCTAAAGGGAGACCTAAGAGGAAAGAAAGTAGAGAGCAAAAAGACTCATGGTGTGGAAGGTGTGGAAAATTAAAACAGAGATCCTGAAAAGTGCCCAGCCATGAAGTCAACATGCAACAAGTGTAAAAAGGTGGGTCACTGGGAAAAGAAATGTCACAGTAAATCAGTCAGAGAAGTCACTGAAGGGACAGTTTCCAAGACACCATATTTTTTGGGTGCAGTCACAAAAACAGACAGAAACGATGACCCATGGACCATACAGCTTACAACTGGAACAACATCAGTCAATTTTAAAATTGATATGGGTGCAGATGCAAACATTATGGGAGAAAAGACATTTAACAAGCTCGTTCCTAAGAAGAAATTAGAGCCATCTAATGTCACACTATGCAGCCCGGGTGGTCAGTTGGGCTGTATAGGAAAATTTCAAGCCTTCACAGAATACAAGGAAAAAACATATACCTTTCCTGTGTATGTCATCAGTGGCAATAATGCAAACAATTTGCTGGGCAGAGATACAGCAACGTCAATGGGGCTTGTGAAGCGTGTCGAAGAAGTTCATAAAACATTTGGTGAGCATGGAACACTTAAAACAGAACCAGTTAAAATCCTGTTAAAAGAGAATGCTCAGCCATACACAGTGCACACTGCCCGTCGTGTCCCTTTGCCACTTTTGCATAAGGTTAAGGAGGAATTGCAGCGTATGGAGGAGAATAATGTGATTGAAGCTGTGATTGAGCCTACAGAGTGGTGTGCACCAATGGTGCCAGTCCCAAGGAAAAATGGAAAAGTGCGGATCTGTGTCGATTTAAAGAGGTTAAATGAAGCTGTACGAAGAGAGAGGTATGTTCTTCCTACTGCAGAGGAAATCACTGCAAAACTTAGTGGAGCAACCACATTCACATCATTGGATGCTGCCTCCGGGTTTTGGCAGATTCCTCTCCATCCAGAAAGCAGTAAATTGACAACCTTTATCACACCCTTTGGGAGATATGCCTTCAGACGTCTTCCATTTGGGATCACAAGCGCTCCTGAAATTTTTCAGCGCAAAATGACAGAAACCCTCAACGGCCTGGAAGGCGTGGCTATCTTTATGGATGACATACTGGTGTACGGCGACACTCCTGAACAGCACGACCAGCGTCTCAGCATGGTACTGGAAAGGATCGAGTCAGCCGGACTTAAACTGAACAGAGAAAAATGTAAGTTTAGACAAAATAAGCTTCACTTCTTGGGCCAAGAAATCGACAAATCAGGCGTGAGACCCGACCCTGATAAAGTCAAGGCAATCCGCGAGCTCCCTCCACCACAGAACGTGCATGACCTCAAGCGTATCCTGGGCATGTTTAACTATCTAGGGAAATATATCCCAAATCTGTCGACAGTGGGCCAGCCACTATATGAACTGTTGAAATCCAAGTCAGTGTGGATGTGGGACCATTCTCAGCAGGAGGCTTTCCAGCGCATCAAAGACATTCTGTCTACTTCTCCAGTTCTAAAATTCTATGATGTGAACCGACCTACTGCCGTATCAGCCGATGCCAGCAGCTACGGTATAGGTGGAGTACTGCTGCAACTGCATGATGGAAACTGGAAACCTGTGGCATACTGCTCACGTCGTCTGTCAGAGGCCGAGACTAGATATGCACAGCTAGAGAAGGAGTGTTTGGCGAGTGTCTGGGCATGTGAGAGATTTGAGAAGTACCTCTGTGGTCTGGAAGACTTTAAGTTGGTCACAGATCACAAACCCTTGGTGCCACTCATGAACAAAAAGGACCTGGATAATGTGCCAATACAGTGCCAAAGGCTATGTTGCCAAAGGAGACTTATGAGGTTCAAACCGATAGCCGAATACGCTCTGGGAAAGACCTTGGCAGTGGCTGATATACTCTCAAGGAGTCCACTACAGTGCGTAGAAAATGAGACTGATACTCACTCTGATGTGGCGTGTTACATAGCAGCAGTCATTGATAACATGCCAGCTACTTCACACAAAATAGACACTATAAAGACCGTTACAGCAGCTGACTGTAACCTACAGTTGGTGTTGCGGTACATCAAGTCAGGATGGCCAGAATACATAGGCAATGTCCCAGCAGCTATCAGAGACTATTTTCCCATCAAAAATGAACTGTCTGAATGCGATGGAATTATCACCAGAAGAAGCCGTATGCTGATTCCGGATGTGCTCAGAGCAGACATCTTGGATCGAATACATGATGGACATCAAGGTCTGACAAAATGTAGAGAGCGGGCCTGCACATCTGTGTGGTGGCCTGGCATCTCATCTGAAATCAAACGCAAAGTCCAGTCCTGTCAGGTATGTCGTGAGATGAGACCAGCTTAGCGAAAAGAGCCTCTCTTGTCAACCCCTCTACCTGATCGACCCTGGAAGAGACTTGCTGTTGACCTGTGTGAGCATAACAAGCACACTTACCTTGCTGTGTCAGACTATTTTTCTCGGTTCCTTGAGATACTTCATCTGCCAGTAACCACTGCTTCTCAGGTGATCTCAAAGCTGAAGGCAGTGTTCGCGAGGTTTGGTTGTCCAGATGTGGTTGTATCTGACAATGGGCCTCAATTCTCATGCCAAGAATTTAAAAAGTTTGCAAGGGAATTTGACTTTTTGCACATTACCTCAAGTCCACACAACCATCAAGGAAACGGACATGCAGAGAGAGGAGTTCAAACAGCAAAAAAGAATCTTAAAGCAGCAAGATCCTTTGCTCGCCCTCATGTGCTTTCGGTCAACGCCCGGCACCACCACAGGCGTGAGTCCTGCAGAGCTACTTATGGGTCGAAAGATCAAAACAACTCTTCCTACACTGGAAGTGAATCTTCAGCCCCGATGGCCTGATCTAGAAGTCGTCAGGAGTAAGGATGCAATGGAGAAACAGAAACAAGCATTCTACTTTAATCAGCGCCATGGAGCTAAACCCTTACCTTCGTTAAAGCCAGGAGATTCAGTCCTCACAAAACTGGACCATCTAAAATCCTGGAAAACACCCGCTGTTGTCACTGGAGAAAGCATCACACTTCGCTCCTTTCTTATTGAAACACCCCAGGGAGCAACTTTGCGACGCAACCGCCGTCACTTGCAACATGCTCCTGAAATAGCCAGAGAGATACACTCTTCAGCTCCAAATGACCTGCAGCCAGAGATCGTCAAACAGCAGCCTGAAACTGCAGCTGCCGCTGACACTATTTTACCAGTATCCAGTGTCAAACCGCCAGACCCAAAGCAAGGACTGTTGTTTACCCGGTCTGGTAGATTGAGCAAACCTGTGCAAAGACTAGATTTGTAAGAGAGAAAAAAAAAAGAGAGAAAAGAAAAATCACGTGTTCACTGTGATAAATGTGGCTATATTGTTCAATAATTAAGCCATGGGCTGTGGGGAAGGGTGAAATGGAAATGAAAAATGTTTGAATTGAAAATTGTTTTGTTCTGAAAAAAAAAAAACTGAAAAAAGGGGGAGATGTCATATAATGTGGACACTTATATGTGTGGTGTGTCTTTAAGGACTGTGGTGACGTCACAGGTCAGAGTTGACCTTCACCGAGAGAATATGAAAATGGCGATATGTTAATGTTGCCGCCTGTTTGTGTTCCCGCTCCTTGTTTTAATAGAGAACTTTGTTAAACCACTATTCGTGTGGACCTCAGTTCTTTACATATACTGCTCAAAAAAATAAAGGGAACACTTTGAAAACACATCAGAATTTAATGGGAAAAAATAAGCTGGATATCGAAATTGTGGCAAGCTAGTCCAGTTTACTCAGATTAAAGGAACACTTTTTAATTTATAACTAGTGTTTTTAAATTAACTTGCAAGAATAAACATTCATTTAAACATTTTAATATGCACATATTTAAAATCAAGGATTAATATATTTCAAACCCATTATTGATTGTCCACACCAAACATCAGAGTCCACTTGCTTTTCCATGGTGTCCTGAAAAAGATAATCTGAAAATTGAGTTTTGTAACATGAATGCAAGTCATTTCAAGAAGTTCACTGGTTAAATCCAGCATGTCCCAGAGTTGCCAGTAGAGGGCAATGCTTAGCTGTGGATATTTTGTAGTGGCCATATGGGGCACTCCACAAAGGTCTGTTCTTTGTCCACGTTTTATTGGCCAATAAAATGTTCAGGAGAAAGTGTATTAGGAGGAATTCCGGAGACTGGTTTAACAAAGGAATGTTAGTTCAACTGTGGTCCTGGAATGAAAGAGCAGTTCTTGACTGTTCTTTTCCTAGGTGAAACAATGTCTTTAAGATGAAGAATAATTTTATTGATGAGTCAAAGCAAGATGATGCTACACCACACCAGAGGGAACATGCATCTCTGATGTTGCTGAAGTGGCCAGATATTTTCTTGCGGTACTGTTGTTTTGACTCCTTGATACCACGGGACATGTTGGCCCTAGCTGTTAGTCCTGCAGTGTCGCCAGCCCTAAAGGCTGCGTCCCGAGTGCTCAAGAGCCTGCGGACCTCTGCTGTCATCCATGGTGTCATGACTAATAAGCTGACAGCTCACGTGTACCATGCAACAGCACAGGAAAGTAATCACACAAAGGGGCATGTTTGAAATTTTATTAAATTGCAAAGTTTGCGCACAGCTACAGAAACAATCACTCACCAGAGGAATCCACCTGCGGAGAGAAGACGAGAGCTGAGTGGAGGAGTGGAGTAAGGGGAAATGAGCTAGCCAAATTGCCACTTACTCGGGTAACGAGAGAGAACCGGCAGGACCCCAGCAGGGAATAGATGAACCAGTAAGGTGGGGGAATGAGCTGATGGTGTGTGACCGGGTGGAGTTTGTAGCCGAAGAATTATGGAGATGTGGCAGGAGAATGTGCGCAGTCCTGGAGACACACCCGCACGATAGCAGCAACCTGAAAGAGAGGAGAAACAAGGTGAGACAGCGTGTCAAAACTTGTAATATACTTGCTTGTCGTTTAATGGCCAGTATACCCAGACGAGCCAGCATTCCTGAGGAATCTGAGCCCATTCATCATGGTCAAAGGCCTCCAGTTCACTAATATTCTTGGGTTTGCAGCTGCAAGCACCTTTTTCAAATCCCACCAGACATTTTCAATGAGGTTCAAGTCAGGCTCAATGTGTGACTTCATTAATTTGCAACTTTTTCATGTAAATTTGCAACTGTTTTCTCAATAAATTGGAATTTTTCATGTAAATTTGTGACTTTTTCTCGTTAATCTGCAACTTTTTTCTTGTTAATTTGCAAATTTTTTCATGTACAGTGGTGTGAAAACGTATTTGCCCCTTCCTGATTTCTCAATTTTTTTGTATGTTTGTCACACTTAAATGTTTCAGATCATCAAACAAATTTAAATATTAGACAAAGACAACACAAGTAAACACAAAATGCAGTTTTTAAATGAAGGTGTTTATTATTAAGGGTAAAAAAAAATTCCAACCCCCCCCCCCCCCCCCCCATTAAAACAACTGTGGTTTATCACATCTTTAGAAAGCTGAGTTCCATTTCTCTAGCCACACCCAGGCATGATTACTGCCACACCTGTTCTCAATCAAGAAATCACTTAAATAGGACCTGCCTGACAAAGTGAAGTAGACCAAAAGATCCTCAAAAGCTAGACATCATGCTGCAATCCAAAGAAATTCAGGAACAAATGAGAAACAAAGTAATTGAGATCCTCCTTAAGTACGCTGGCTGATGAGTAGACACAGGTGCGTCTTCTGCCTCAGGTGCAGTGATGAATTCACAAAAGTCAGACGGGACGGGACAGGCGCGCTCTCGCTGTCCATGACACTTGGCTTTTGGCTAGCACAAAAAGTGATGGTTTTGCAGTGAGTGACACATCAATGCATTTCGCTATGTATGCTACAACAACCTCAGCGTACTCCTCTGTTTTTGTGTGTCCATTGTGAGTAGCTTCATGCTTGAAAGTGTCCGTATCTGCCATGCTGAAGCAGTCTTTCAGAGCATCAGAGGCTCCCTCTGGCCACACATGTACCTGCTTTTTTGTTGGTCTGATTGTTTTCACTCTGGGTTTGTATGCTGGCCTTAACAGGATGGTGTCATGATCAGAGAGACCCGGAGGGAAGTGTGTGTGTGTATGTATGTATGTACAGTATGTGTATATGTGTGTGTGTGTGTGTGTGTGTGTAGTGGTGTGAAAAAGTGTTTGCCCCCTCCCTGATTTCTCATTTTTTGTATGTTTGTCACACTTAAAATGTTTTAGATCATGAAAAAAATGTAAATATTAGACAGAAATAACACAAGTAAACACAAAATGTAGTTTTTAAATGAAGGTGTTTATTATAAAGGAAAAAAACTCCAAACCTACATGGCCCTGTGTGACAAAGTGATTGTCCCCGAAACCTTACAACTGGTTAGGCCACCCTTAGCAGCAACAACTGCAATTAAGCATTTGCGACAACTGGTAATAAGTCTTTTACAGCACTGTGGAAAATTTTTGGCCCACTCATCTTTGCAGAATTATTGTAATTCAGCCACATTGGAGGGTTTTCGAGCATGAACTGCCGTTTTAAGGTCATGCCACAGCATCTCAAACAGATTCTTTTTGCAACTTAATGCTAATAAAACTGAAGTCCTTATTGTAGCACCTGATAATCTAATTCCTAAGTTGGTTAATAGCATTGGTTCATTAAGCTCTAACGTACGGTCTAATCTAAAAAATCTTGGTGTCATTTTCGATCAATCGATGAGTTTTGATCAGCATGTCAAATCTCTGACCCGGAGTTGTTTTTTCCACCTTAGGAATATATCCAAAATTAGTTCATTGGTTTCCTACACTCAGTTAGAAATCATTATTCATGCCTTTGTTTCTTCACGTTTGGACTACTGTAATGCTCTTTTTACATGTCGTAGCAAATCCTCTTTACACCGCCTACAGTTAGTCCAGAACGCTACTGCAAGATTACTAACTAGGTCCAGTAGATTCTGTCATATCACTCCTGTTTTGGCCTCCTTGCATTGGCTTCCTGTAAATTATAGAATTGATTTTAAAGTTCTTGTTCTTACTTACAAAGCCATTCATGAAGAGGCACCTTTTTATATTAGTGACCTGCTCTCTCTACACAAGCCCAGCAGGTCTCTCAGGTCTTCTCATCAGAATCTATTGGTAGTCCCTAGTACTAGGCTCAGAACCAAAGGCAATAGAGCCTTTGCTGCTGTTGCTCCCAGACTGTGGAACTCCTTGCCTTTTGAACTTAGATCTGCACCTTCCATTGGTGTTTTTAAGAAACAACTAAAGACCCACCTTTTTAGCCTGGTTTTTTAACTATGTGCTGATTGTATTTTTATGTGCTTTTACTGTCTACTTTTTTTTTTTTTTTTTTTTACTATTTTATGTGCCTGTGTTTTTATTTTGTTTTTTACCATGTTAAGCACTTTGTGACTCTGTCTGTGAAAGGTGCTCTATAAATAAACTTATTATTATTATTATTCAAGTCAGGACTTTGTTTAGGCCACTCCAAAGTCTTCATTTTGTTTTTCTTAAGCCATTCAGAGGTGGACTTGCTGGTGTGTTTTGGATCATTGTCCTGCTGCAGAACCCAAGTGTGCTTCAGCTTGAGGTTACGAACAGATAACCACACATTCTCCTTCAGGATTTTTTGGCAGATAGAAAAATTCATGGTTCCATTTACCACAGCAAGTCTTCCAGGTCCTGAAGCAGCAAAAGAACCTGTCATGAATCCAGGTTTGGAGGCCAAACCCGGTTCTGACTTATTGTTATGATTTGTTCTAGTTTCCTCCTGACAGCTCTGGCACTCCCCTTCCTCCTGTCAAGCACCGTCAGGTGCTCTGTCACTGGTGCTCACACACATACACACACCCACACCCACACCCCCACACATACACACACACATGCACACGCTCCATTCATTCTCATTCACATGTCCTCTCACTCACCTGTCCCCAATCAGTTCTGCCCACGCATTCTCACACCGGCAATCTCTTTCCTCGTTAGCTTCTACATTATTTGTTTGCCGCTGGTGAGGAAGGAGATTGTCGGGGAATTCCCCTTCATACGCGGCGGCATGTTCCTCTGCGTATGGTTATTCTGGTTATTCACTCCCTGCGTTCAACTCAGCCTGACATTTAAAGACAATCTATTCCTTGATGTTTCAGCTGGTCCGCTTCTCTGCCTCTGCCACCAGACTGCACGGCTCGCCCCAGATTAGCTCCAGACCTGTAAGTGTGTCTTACCCTTTTCTCCTGTGCTAGCAACCCTGCAGCATTAGGCTGCTCGCCTTTCCTGTTTCATGCGTAACGCAGCCCTGCAGCACTAGGCTCCATATTCACCAGGTTGTTGAGCATTTGGCAGGTGCCCTGTATGTTTGGTGGCCAACTCTGTCATTACACTACTCCATATATTGTGTGGTAAACTAAACTGCATTTGGTGATTATTGAACTTGTTATTTTGTGAACTGAAATAAACACGGCACTCTCTACTCCTGCGATTGGGTTTTTCATTCCCTCCCTCGTGCACCGTATAATGGCGGACAGGAGCTCATGACAGAATGCCCCGACCATAAAAAAAAACCCAGCGGAGTAGAGTTGTGGGTTTTTTTCCCTTCTCCTTTTTCTCCTCGTAGGTGGACACAATGACTTGGACAGACAAGGAGCAGGAAGCCCAGGATTTTCTGGAGGAGGCGGGCTTCGCCTTTCAGTGGTCTCGGTTTCCCAAGGACCGGGAGTGGGCACGACTTGTCGCGGAGGACTTCGAGCGGCGCTACCCTCACCTCCAGGGAATCCATAGGGTAGACGCCATCCTCTCCGTCATCCTTCCTGTTCCTGACACAAAGCCGGAGGATGCCTCTCCGCGATCGGATCCGGCCTCTCGCCAGAAGAAACGCTCCCGTCAGAGGAAGACTTCCTTCCTCCTCAGATCCCCTTCATCTCCTGGGCCAGCATCCACCCAGTCTGCAGACGAGAAGACGGAGATGGAGTTAGATAGGGAGGAGCGCTCGTTGTGTCTTCTGGAGGAGGTCCTCTCCTGGACGCAGAGGCCCCGTCCCTCTCTGACAGTTCGTCAAGCTCGGGACACTGTGAGAACGGTGATGAGTGAGACAGCCTCTGAGATCATCCGGAGGCGATGGAGATCCTCCGGGACATCTTCGCCGTGCCATGTGAGGAATCAGCTGAGGATCTCCCAGTGATTGAGCTCCTCGCGGCCACTTTGCTCGTCTTTCCCGAGGATGCGAGGTCTCTCTGCATGGGTGACCCGCTTCCTGGCACGGTGCTCCGCGTCCCGGATTACCTCATCCCCATGTCACCCAAGAGGAGGAGAGGGAGGAAGCCCTGCAGCCAGAAGCGTCCAGTCCCGCGAACTGCAGCTTCACCTTCCCGCTCTGAGCAATGCTCCGCCCCATCACAGGAGGAGATGGAGGAACGTAGGCGGGCTCTCCAGGCTGAAACGGACCTCATTTTGAAGGTGAAGCCGAGGCTCCTCCCGGAGATGGCTGAAAGACTGAAAGAGCTTTCCCTGAGGGAGGAGGAGCCTCAACCCAATGAGGAACGCCAGGAGGGTAGTGCGGACTCCTTGGAGTCCGCTGGGGACCTCCAGTGCCAGGAGAACAGGCAAGTTTCTTTTCATTCGAGTTTCACAGTCAGTGATCAATTTTGCCTGCCTCCTGGCAAGGAGACTCGGGGTGTGCAGTCCCCTGAGTTCTCCGCCCCACCGGCATACAATGCTCTCGTGCCTGGTCTCAATGACTCTTTTCTATGTGCCCCCACGAGCCCATCGGCCCCGGATCCAGGTCATTCAGGGGAGGAGGAGCCAGAGGACCAGGAGGATCCGGCCCATGTGCCAGCGAAGGAGTCGTCCACGGTCACCACGCCGGAGGAACCAGAGGTGTGGAAGATGGCGCACGCGAGTTTCACTTCTGCTACTATCATCATGCCCACTGCAGGGGCTGTCGCAGTGGAGTCATTCCCCGGACAGGACCTCCAGCTGATGGGACCCGGGGCATCGTCGTTGGAGTCCTGGATGGTGGTAGAGCTTAAGCAAAGGCAAGTAGTCACTCCTGTAGTTTATTTGTTGATGGTGGAGGGATCTTGACTGGCTTTTGGGGAGGGGAGCTGGGTGCGGCCCCCAGCCGCATCTGGACCCCCCTCGCCAGGCTCTGCCGCTGCCGGTGACCCTAATCGCTCTCCCTCGCCTATCCCCTTCATCCTGGGGCGACCGGAGAGGAGCTGTCACCTCCCAGGCCACCCATTGATGAAGAGGCGGGTCCAGCTTCCTTGGAGGAGGCTGACGGGGGTGAGGCACCCGACGGACCGGAGGAACCTGCGCACCCAAGATCGTCGGAGTCCTGGACAGCGGTGGAGGTGGAGTTCAGGCAAGTGTGCTCCATTATATCAGGAATTTCAAAATTAATGTCACACTGCCCAACTCATGGTGAGGTGGGCCCGGGGCAGCTCACAGTAGCCCTCGGGACCACCACACTGGGCTCTGCCGCTGCCGGCGATCCTGACCCGGTTTCTCTTTTTCTCCCTTCGGACTCAGAGCCTCCGGCCAGGGTCGCCGAAGAGCTGTTGGAGGCAATCAAGGATCAGGGTTCGACTCCTGAGGATGTGAGGAGCATCACCTCCCTCACTGGGGAGGCCACTGCGGGTGCAGCAGATCCTCAGCCGGAGGTCACCGCAGGTGCAGCAGAGCCTCAGCCGGAGGTCACCGTGGGTGCAGCAGAGACTCAGCTCAGCCGGAGGTCACCATGGGTGCAGCAGAGACTCAGCTCAGCCGGAGGTCACCGCGGGCACAGCAGAGCCTCAGCCGGAGGTCATCGCGGGTGCTGCAAGGCTCCCGCTGGAGTCCATTGTGGGTGCAGCGGAGCCGGCCCAGTCAGGGGCCATCGTGGGTGCAGTGAAGCCGGCCCGGTCAGGGTCCACCGCGGGTGCAGCCACGTTCCAGGCCGGGACCATCGCGGATGCTACAGTGCCCCTGCTCCAAGCCTCGAACGGCAGGGGGGCCCCTGTTCCTCGGCTTTGCCGCCGATGTCCCCAAGCATGTAAGCTGCCGCTTGCCTTCCTCACAGGTCCTGGTGGCTCCACCACACTGGTCGGCCACCTGAGGGATTTGATTTATGGGTCTGATGGTCCATTGGCCCGGGCAGGCCGCCGGACACTATCCCACGGGCCGCCTCCTCGACTTGGGACTTGGGCAGGCCACCCGATCTGCCACTCCTTACCACACTGGGGACCTGGGACTCTGGTCGACCGCCCGAACTTTGGACTTCTGGAGAGGGGGGTTAGTGCCCCAGGTTGGGGGTTCGTTAGGAGGGGTTGTTCTTTATTCTGTTTTTGTACTGTTGTGTTTTCACTGGTTGCTTCCCTCCAAACTGGTTTTCCCCCCCCACCTCCCACCCTGGGTTAGTGTTTGTTACCGGGGGGGGGGGCTCCCTTGAGGGGTGCTGTCTCCTTTCATTTTTGCCTGATAGTACTGGGGTGCCTCCTCATGGATCGTCACCTTATCGTGGTGGGGGGGTTTGCGTGCCCCAGTGATCCCAGGAGCTATGTTGTCCGGGGGCAATTTCCCTCTGATAGGGTCTCCCAAGACAAACGGGTCCTGGGTGAAGGGCCAGACTAAGAACGATCCAACAGACTCTCATGATAAATTGTATATCGAGGATTCAGTGTACCCCGCCCGGTATGGGGTTACCGGGGCCCCACCCTGGAGCCAGGCCTGGGGGAGGGGCTCGAAGGCTAGCGTCTGGTGGCCGGGTTTCCACCCATGGGACCCGGCCGGGCTCAGCCCGAAGGAGTTACATGGGTCCGCCCTCCAGTGGGTTCACCGCCTGCGGGAGGGATCATGGGGGTCCGGTGCTATGTGGATTAGGTGGCGGTCAAAGGCGGAGACCTTGGCGGACTGATCCCAAGCTTTCTAAACTGGCTTTTGGTACGTGGAATGTCACCTCTCTGGTGGGGAAGGAGCCTGAGCTGGTGTACGAGGTTGAGCGATACCGGCTAGATATAGTCGGCCTCACCTCAACACACAGCTCCGGTTCCGGAACCAGTCTCCTGGAGAGGGGCTGGAGCTTGGCCTTTTCTGGAGTTGCCCCGGGCAAGAGGCGACGAGCAGGGGTGGGTATTCTTGTATCGCCCCACCTTGCTGCCTCTATATTGGAGTTTTCCCCGGTGGACGAAAGGGTTGCTTCCCTGCGCCTTCGGGTTGGGAAACGGGTCCTGACCATCATTTGTGCCTATGCACCAAATGATGTTTCAGAGTACCCACCCTTTTTGGAGTCTGTGACTGGGGTGCTGGAGGGTGCTCCTCCTGGAGACTCCATTGTCCTACTGGGGGACTTCAATGCACACGTGGGCAATGACAATGAAACCTGGAGGGGGGTGATTGGGAGGAATGGCCTGCCCGATCTGAACCCGAGTGGTGTTCAGTTATTGGACTTCTGTGCTAACCACAGTCTGTCCATAACGAACACCATGTTCAAGCATAAGCGTGTCCATATGTGCACCTGGCACCAGGACACCCTAGGTCGCAGGTCGATGATCGATTTTGTTATCGTATCATCAGACCTGCGACCGTATGTCTTGGACACCCGAGTAAAGAGAGGTGCAGAGCTGTCAACTGATCACCACCTGGTGGTGAGTTGGATCCGATGGCAGGGGAGGAAGCCATTCAGACCTGGTAGACCCAAACGTATAGTGAGGGTGTGCTGGGAGCGTCTGGCTGAGGCCCCTGTCCGGGAGGTCTTCAACTCCCACCTCCGGAAGAACTTCAACCACATTCCGAGGGAGTCTGGAGACATGGAGTCTGAATGGGCCATGTTCTCCACCTCTGTTGTTGAAGCGGCGGCCCAGAGCTGCGGCCGCAAAGTGGTCGGTGCATCTCGTGGTGGCAACCCCCGAACCAAGTGGTGCACACCAGTGGTGAGGGGGGCCATTAAGCTGAAGAAGGAGTCCTATCAAGCTTGGTTGGCTTGTGGGACTCCAGAAGCAGCTGAGGTGTTGTCAGGAATCTGAAACTCAAGACTCACAAAATAATAGTACTCTGTTAGGTTCGTACCTTAATAAGATTCGAGACACAAAATGTGTTCAAAGTTTTTACTTGTACAAGGAGCAACACACCTCTGATTACAGATGGGAAATGCGCGCTGCTATACAAAGCCAGCACGTCCCTTTTATACTGAGCAGGTCAGACACAGGAAACATCTACTGCAACTTTATGGGCACCTTTGTGGTGACTGATAAGACCGTGAAACAGTCAGGCTTTGTGGTGACTGATAAGGCTGTGGAACAGTCAGGCTTTGTGGTGAAACAGTCAGGCTTTGTGGTGACTGATAAGGCCGTGGAACAGTCAGGCTTTGTGGTGAAACAGTCAGGCTTTGTTGTGTAACACAAAGACAACTCTGTGTCAGCACATGACTTCTTGCACACCAGTTTCTAAACTTTAAGTAAATACAGATTATTCCGGTCTGTTGAGGTATGTCTGTTACAGGGTGAGTTAAACCTTCCTGATGCAGCATTGTTGCAGCCATTGTAAAGGAAAAAATACAGAAAAATTCAGCTAAAAACTAATTATGAAATGATAACATATTTGTACATATATACAATTTCTGACAATTTCCTCCTGTTTATCAGTTCATAATTTTTATCACATACAGACATCAGAACAATGTAACTTCAAAAGATTTCCTACATTGTCTTCATAGAGTATCATTTCCAAATTTAAACAGGAGCACAATTATCATTGTTATCCACCTCTTCGGTATTTAAAGGAGTGTATTGGTCTTGGAACATTTGTTGTATCATAAATGTATGTTGAGACAGAGCGCGAGACATTATTGATTTGACACAGGGAATCACAAAGCAACATGACAGAAACATGCATGTCATTATTATAATAAAAGGCATAAAGGCTTTAAGAAGCACCTGCCACCAACTTCCTGTGAATAACCAGTCTAACCAACCAGATTGTAGCTTCTCTTCATAATCATTCATGATTGCCTGCTGCACTTGTTCCATGATGGTAATAGCGGTATCCATACTTTCAGAGACAGATGGAATGTAAGTGCAACAGGACCCGTTAAACATAGCACATACACCTCCTTGGACAGCCAAAACCAGGTCCAATGCTATTCTGTTTTGCATAACCATAACTCTAGTTTGTTCAGTTACATTGGATAAAACCTTCAAAACAACAGTAGTGGCATTAACAAACATTAACAGTCTGTAGTTCATTTCTTCAAATTTTGTCATTAACTGACCAACTCCATATGGGGCGAAAATTGAATGTCCAACCTCGTCACCCAGTGTCCATAATTTATATTTCTGTGGGACAGTAAGTCCAGCAGCACTAAAGAGGGACTGAATACTTCTTTTCTTCTTAGTGTGTCCTGAGGAGTTGTCATCAGAGTAGAGAACAAATGATCCATCAGTAACAGTCACTGGGGCACAAATTCCTCCCCAATTGGGAGGTAATTGAGCGTAGAGTTTGGAACCACATAACCAATGAACTTCTTTGATAACATAGGTGCCATTACTTTGAACTGTGCCCGTAGTGCTAGTCTTCCTGACAGTATAATTTTGTGATCTATACCTTGGACTAGGTAATACGGGTGTAAAAGAACAATCTGTTGCTCCGCTGCACTGTGAGGTGCAAGGTAACAACACTGTCAAACATTGTCGTGGAAGAAGTCTTCCCAACGCCGTGGTACCATTTGAATATACACATGCTGGGAAAGTCACATTTTTCTTTGTAAAGGCAAATCTAGTTAATGGTTGTGTTACATTCATAGCCATAATCTGATCAGGACATGTCATTCAATAAGTGGTGTTATCATGATTTTTCATAGTAATCTTGGGTAGGAATCCCCAGGCTGAAATCTCTAGTATACAGTCAGATACGTTTATAGGAAAGGGTTCAGCCTTTAGGATTGGTCCCTTAGTGGTTAAAGGCAACAAAGAACAAGCCCAACAACTGCCGTTTCCTCTTGTCAGACGAGCATTGAGGAACATATACTGATACCACTGATTAGTCATAAACAGTGTTTCTGTGACATGTTCCTCTATATTTCTATTATCTCTTCTCAAGGGTGGTGAGGTGATAATGATGAGGACTAATAGCGGGATACTCAAGAAGGTCAGAGTCAGTCTCAGGATTACCATGGTGCCTGATTCCCCTGGGAGTGTGCCTATAGACTCAGGTCACTGTCTTCACCGGGTTTGAGACGAGTCTTATCCTTAAAAGGACTAGACTCCCCTTTGTAACCGGACTTACCCTAGGGGTGGCTGGAGGTCACCAAGGGGCACCTGAAGTCTTTTAACATGTGACAGATGAATCCAAGAAGGTCTTTCAGCAATCTTCACTGCGGTAGGTGTGGTCAATAATACTTGGTATGGTCCAAGCCACCTCACGGAATTCCAATTCTGTCGGTGATGGTTCTTTATGAAGACATAATCACCAGGCTGGAGGGAATTTTCTGGGCCCTCCTGTGGAGTAGAGAAAGATCTGACAGATTCAACATAATCTTTCATTTGCTTACATTCTTTCAAATGCTCTCCAAGAGTCTTATAAGGGTTAGTGGCAGTTAATGGGAGTAGGTCAGGTAGAATATAGGGCCTATGAAAGGTGCATTCAAATGGAGATAACCCACTCTTCTTTTCTGGGATGGTGTTAATGGTTAGCTTTACTACAGTTAATGCTTTAGGCCATGAAATTCGTTGGTCATGCATTACTTTGTTTAGCATTTGCTTAACAGTACCATTTTTCCTTTCCACTAGACCTGCACTTTGTGGGTGATAAGCAGTGTGAAACTTCAGCTGTGTTCCAACGGCAGAAGTAAGATCCTTAACCATTTGTGCTGTGAAGTGTGTGCCATTATCTGCATAAATGGTCTCCGGTATTCCAAACGTGGGAAATATGTTGTTTTGTAAAACTTTGCAAACAAATTTAGCATCTGCCTTTGCTGTAGGATGAATTTCTGTCCATTTAGTATAGGTGTCAATGAGGACCAGACAATACTGCAGTTGTCCCACCTTAGATAGTTCAATAAAATCCATACACCATTGAGAAAAGGGCATTTTAGGTGGTGGGAAACTACCATGTCTCGTCCTCATTGCACCTTGTGCATTGTTTTGTATGCAGATTAAACATTGTTGGCACACTTTTTTCATTTCTTTCAAAATTCCTGGGCAGAAAAAATGTTTTTCAGCCTGTGCCTTCATTCCTCCTGTGGATACATGGCCACTGCCATGAGTCAAGATCGACAGCCAGCGATACAAGGAGGGAGGAAGGATTATTTTACCATCAGTAGTGCAATAAATTCCATTGTTTGAAACAATTGCTCCAGGGGGCATAGTCATTTCCTTCTGTGCATCAAGCAACACAGTAATATCTACATTGTTAGGTGCTGTAAAATGAGTTCCATTATCTGCACAAATCAGTTCTGGAACCCCAATTTCAATAGAGTTTTACACACAAATGCGGCATTAGCTGAGGATGTGGGATGAATTTTTGTCCACTTTGTAAAGGTGTCAATCAACACCAAGCAATCTTGTAGCTTTCCATTGCTCCTTGAGCATTATTTTGTAAACAAATGATGCACTTTTTAGCATGTTTTTGTTACTTCTTTCAAAAACTAGGACAGTTTTCCAACATCCTCACAGTTTTCCCTCCTGTTGGCACATGATTGGCCATGTGCCACCAGGACAGCTCATTTGTATAATGTGGGTGGCAGAGCAAATTTACACATGAAACAGGAGGAAGGTCCATATTATTTTGATAGCCTTTAAAAACATCAACATCAACATTATTAATAAGACAGACGGTTCCTAAAAGACCAATAGCAGCACAGTGAGTAGCGTTATCAGCCAAGCGATTACCGCAGCTAGACAAGTCAGTGCCATTAGTGTGGGCAGGGCAGTGAATAACTGCCACAGAACATGGTAGCATCAGAACATTACATAGTTACATTAATTGCTGTCGATGTTTTGCTGGTTTTTCTGTGGAGATGACAAACCCTCGCAGATTCAAGGTAACAGTATGCAGGTGGCATGCGTTATAAGCATGCTTACTGTCTGCACAGATGTAAGTGCTGTAATCAAAGATGCAGGTTGTGGAATTTTTACACAATCAGGACCCCAGACAACATTGTTACAGCATAAGCAGTGGATGTTGGCCCATCAGGCCTTTTTTACAGAGCAAGCCTGTCGCTCGCTTCTTCCCTTGCTAAGTAGAGAGAGAGAGCTGCCGTTCACCCCCCTTTGCTGATGGGAGAGAGAACCACCGCTCGCCCCTCTGTTGCCTTTTTTTTTTAATCAAAAAAAAAAAATGGGCCACCAGTAAATAACCACAAGGAATTTGGTACAAGCTTAAGGTGTGGCTGTGACAACAAGGTTATAGTGTACGATAACAGTCTAGCTGGCAACAATATGGAATGGTTGTCCTGCTGTAAATAGAGGGCATGATCTTATTATTTGTATTATCCCATGAATAATAAAAAGTGGTCTGTATTGCCCAGTATGTATTTTAGTTATAAACTGCAGCCATATGTTTATCCTGGGTACTACAGAAAATGAAATGAAAAGCGCTTATGTAAATAAAGTCGAATTGAATTCATCATCAATCATTTATTGATAATTTTTATGCATTATCTATTTTTCTAAGGATTGCTAATTATTTGCTAATTAATTTCTTTGATACCCCCTGTTTTGATACATGGAGGCTCACATGCAGCAAAGTTACAGGGTATTTGATTCTTTTACTGAAAGGAAGTGTGCTACCATTTTTAACTTTAAATAAAATCTGCAGGTAGCCCAGTTCCTTCAAAAATAGATTTCAATAATTATAGCTTCTTTTTGTGACATCTCTTAAAATAGTTTACAAATTCCATTTAAGAAAAACAAAATAACTATCTGTGCATTTTTAACATGCTTCAGCATTGATAAATAAGATCAGTTTGTCCAGTTGAACACAGATGGGTTGAATTTGAATAAATGAATAAAGATTGCATCACACTCTTTCAATCAACGGAAAGGTGGACGTTTTGCCTAATTAGAATTTGATTTAAATTTTTCCCAGGAATGCCTCATTTTATATATTCCTTGGTAAATTATGGGGTGAATGTAGTTTACCCTGACCCAGCTTGGCCACCGCCGAATCAGGAAAAACACATTCCTCATTACTGTCACATTTCTGAAATATATTGTTACCGCACCATTATGTGGTGAGTAACATCAGTATAAAATCATATAAACATTATATTTGTAAAGTCAAAGTCATTTGAATCAGTACACCTTATGTTATCTACAATGTCATACAAAGTCATACTTGGCTTCAAAAAATGCCCATCAATTTAAGGATTCTTTCTCCAAGACCTGTGTCTGATAATCCATAGCCTCTGGCAGATCATATGCACAGACACATTAATCATCAATCTCTTTTGATCCTCTGTGCTCTAAATCATGTGATATAGGGTAAACATAATACCTTCAGTGATTAGGCATTATTAAATGACATCATAATATGATCATAGTATGGCCTGTAGTCACATTGTCACACGTCAGTCCTTTTTTCTATAAAATGCACTGTCATGTTTCAGTCAAGGACAAAGGTCAGCAATGCGTCAAAATTGTTTTTTTTTTTTTTAAATATGTAAACAGTTTATCACGTACGCAACATTAATCAAGACCCCACAGAGTTAAATTGAAAAAATAAAACCCCAAAACCTTATACCCATATTTAGACCACTTTCTTCACAGATCAATCACACACACAAACAGAGAAAGCAGAGGAGTTTTGTTCTCTCTACACTGCCTCTATCTAAGGCTCACACACAAAGAATAGATAAGAGATAAAATAACTTTCTCATTGTCCATTTTAACGTTATCCAGTTCTGCTGCCATTTAATCCGTCCGTCTTTAAATATTATGGTCTAATTATTATGATTTTATTTGCCTCCTCCTTTTCCCAACCTCTTGGGCTTCTTTAAATAATTTGCCGTATAGACCCTCCTTAGGATCGTGGCATTGATAAGTTGGGGAAGGATTATCTTTTTCATTTAATAATGGTTCGATGCTCGGTTGGTTTTGATATTTATCTCTTTTTGTTGTAAGTTTTTCCGTCGACGCTAAGACTGTGCATTCATCCACATCCAGTGTGGGTTTAAAGGAATAATCTTTTTTGTTTAAATATTTTTCAGGATCCTTTATCTGATCTTTTTCTTTTAGTCGGTTATTGTAATTTTTTTTTTTACCGTTCGGCACGCAGTTTCCTTTTTTTTATTTTTCGCTTTATCTGTTTATATAGTCAGGAACGTTGTCAGTACGCCCACTGCAACAATATTACTGCCAAATTTTTTTTAAGTGCGCTCACTTGTTGATGGGGCTAGATCTTACGCAACCTATATTAGGGCTCCTGTAATTTCTTACAGGATCATTACCTGGTATGATCAGATAGGAAAAATATAAAGGACGCCGCCTTATATTACCATTACTTAGCTAAAGCTTGACCTATCAGTCAATACGCAGCACCTTTTACTTTTTGAAACCTGACTCTTCGGCCGGAAAACAACACAATCTTTTTCTGTTTACTCTTCTGTCTATCCGGTTTTCCAGCACAATTGCCTATTTTACTTGTAGTTGTGAAACGCCGTCACACTACCTCATAAAATTATTGCATTCACCTTTTGAATGGAACTAGATGCTCACACAATAATTTTAACCACCAGGAAAAGTACAGGGCGTCACCTTATACTACCATTACTTGCATTTAGCTGACCTGTGGTTTTCAACAATGACAATTACTTTCCGCGATCAGACAAATAATTTTCACTTACTTTTCAGACTCTGTGCGGATGACCGTCACCAGACAGAGTTAGGACTCCGACGAGGCTCACAGAGTTCCCTCAAGGCGGGTTTTCAAAGCTGACTATAAGTCAGACCATGCGCATGGTTTTCAACCTGGAGTCTGCCCTGGTCCTCACCCAGTCTGGATATTGGTCATCCGGGTCACGGCACCACGCATGTCAGGAATCTGAAACTCAAGACTCACAAAATAATAGTACTCTGTTAGGTTCGTACCTTAATAAGATTCGAGACACAAAATGTGTTCAAAGTTTTTACTTGTACAAGGAGCAACACACCTCTGATTACAGATGGGAAATGCGCGCTGCTATACAAAGCCAGCACGTCCCTTTTATACTGAGCAGGTCAGACACAGGAAACATCTACTGCAACTTTATGGGCACCTTTGTGGTGACTGATAAGACCGTGAAACAGTCAGGCTTTGTGGTGACTGATAAGGCTGTGGAACAGTCAGGCTTTGTGGTGAAACAGTCAGGCTTTGTGGTGACTGATAAGGCCGTGGAACAGTCAGGCTTTGTGGTGAAACAGTCAGGCTTTGTTGTGTAACACAAAGACAACTCTGTGTCAGCACATGACTTCTTGCACACCAGTTTCTAAACTTTAAGTAAATACAGATTATTCCGGTCTGTTGAGGTATGTCTGTTACAGGGTGAGTTAAACCTTCCTGATGCAGCATTGTTGCAGCCATTGTAAGGGAAAAAATACAGAAAAGTTCAGCTAAAAACTAATTATGAAATGATAACATATTTGTACATATATACAATTTCTGACAGGTGTACCGGCAGGCCAAGCGGAGTGCAGCTCAGGTGGTTGCTGAAGCAAAAACTCGGGTATGGGAGGAGTTCGGTGAGGCCATGGAACAAGACTTTCGGTTGGCTTCAAAGAGATTCTGGCAAACTGTTCGGCGGCTCAGGAGGGGAAAGCAGCTCCCCGTCCACACTGTGTATGGTGCGGATGGGACACTGTTGACTTCAACTGGGGATATCGTCGGGCGGTGGAAGGAATACTTCGAGGATCTCCTCAATCCCACTGATACGCCTTCCACAGAGGAAGCAGGGTTTGGGGACGAGGGGGATGACTCGCCTATCACAGGGGCTGAGGTCGCCAAGGTGGTTAAAAATCTCCTTGGTGGCCGGGCCCCGGGGGTGCACGAGATTCGCCCTGAGTACCTCAAGGCCCTGGATGTTGTTGGGTTGTCATGGTTGACACGCCTCTGCAACATTGCGTGGAGGTCGGGGGCAGTGCCTTTGGCATGGCAAACCGGGGTGGTGGTTCCTCTCTTCAAAAAAGGGGACCGGAGGGTGTGCTCCAACTTTAGAGGGATCACACCCCTCAGCCTCCCTGGGAAGGTCTATGCCAAGGTACTGGAGAGGAGAGTCCGGCCGTTGGTCGAACCTCGGATTCAGGAGGAGCAATGTGGTTTTCGTCCTGGCCGTGGCACATCGGACCAGCTCTTTACCCTCTCGAGAATTCTTGAGGGTTCGTGGGAGTTTGCCCAACCAGTTTACATGTGTTTTGTGGACTTGGAGAAGGCATTTGACCGCGTCCCTCGTGGATTTTTGTGGGGGGTGCTTCGGGAGTATGGGGCATCGGGCTTGTTGTTATGAGCAATTCGGTCTCTGTACGACCGTTGTGAGAGTTTGGTTCGTATTGCCAACACTCGGTCGGAGTCATTCCCAGTGAGAGTTGGACTCCGCCAGGGCTGCCCTTTGTCACCGATCCTGTTCATAATTTTTATGGATAGGATTTCTAGGCACAGCCAGGGAATGGAGGGTGTCATGCTTGGTGACCACAGGATCTCATCTCTGTTGTTTGCAGATGACGTTGTCCTGTTGACTTCATCCAGCAATGACCTACAGCTCTTGCTGGGACGGTTTGCCGCTGAATGTGAAGCGGCTGGGATGAGAATCAGCACCTCCAAGTCCGAGTCCATGGTCCTCAGCCGGAAAAAGGTGGATTGTCCTCTCCGGGTTGGGGACAGGCTCCTGGGCTCCTGCCCCAAGTGGAGGAGTTTAAGTATCTTGGGGTCTTGTCCACGAGTGAGGGGAAAATGGAGCGAGAGATCGACAGACGGATTGGAGCAGCATCTGCAGTGATGCGGACGTTGTACCGGTCTGTTGTGGTGAAGAGGGAGCTGAGTTCTAAGGCAAAGCTGTTGATTTACCAGTCAATCTACGTTCCTACTCTCACCTATGGTCACGAGCTTTGGGTAATGACCGAAAGAACGAGATTGCGGATACAAGCGGCTGAAATGAGCTTTCTCCGTAGGATTGCTGGACTCATCCTCAGAGATAGGGTGAGGAGCTCAGTCATCCGGGAGAGGCTCAGAGTAGAACCGCTGCTCCTCCACATTGAAAGGAGTCAGTTGAGGTGGTATGGGCATCTGATTAGGATGCCTCCTGGACGCCTCCCACTTGAGGTGTTTCAGGCACGTCCCACTGGGAGGAGACCCCGGGGCAGACCCAGGACTCGGTGGAGAGACTATGTCTCCCAGCTGGTCTGGGAACGCCTTGGTATCCCCTCTGAAGAGCTGGAACAGGTGGCTGGGGAGAGGGAAGTCTGGGCTTCTCTGCTTGAACTGCTGCCTCCGCGACCCGGACCTCCGGAGAAGCGGTAGAAGATGGATGGATGGATGGAGTACTGGGGTGTCTGGTATCCACCCCTAGAGGGAGGGGCTCTGTCATGAATCCGGATTTGGAGGCCAAACCCGGTTCTGACTTATTGTTATGATTTGTTCTAGTTTCCTCCTGACAGCTCTGGTACGCCCTCTCCTCCTGTCAAGCACCATCAGCTGCTCTGTCACTGGTGCTCACACATATACAACCGCCCACATGCACACACACACACGCACACACTCCATTCACTCTCATTCACATGCCCTCTCACTCATCTGTTCCCAATCAGTTCTGCCCATGCATTCTCACACCGACAATCGCTTTCCTCATTTGCTTCTGGAGTATTTGTTTGCCGCTGCTGAGCAAGGAGATTGTCAGGGCATTCCCCTTCATACGTGGCAGCATGTTCCTCTGCGTATGGTTATTCACTCCCTGCATTCAACTCAGCCTGACATTTAAAAACGATCTATTCCTTGGTGTTTCGGCTGGTCCGCTTCTCTGCATCTGCCTCCAGACTGCACGGCTCACCCCGGATTAGCTCCAGACCTGTAAGCATATCTTACCCTTTTCTTCTGTGCTAGCAGCACTGCAGCATTAGGCTGCTCGCCTTTCCTGTTTCATGCGTAACGCAGCCCTGCAGCACTATGCTCCATATTCACCAGGCTATTGAGCATTTGGCAGGTGCCCTGTATGTTTGGTGGCCAACTCTGTCATTACACTACTCCATATATTGTGTGGTAAACTGAACTGCATTTGGTGATTATTGAACTTGTTATTTTGTGAACTGAAATAAACACGGCACTATCTACTCCTGCGATTGGGTTTTTCATTCCCTCCCTCGTGCACCCTGTAATGGTGCACAGCAGCTCATGACACAACCCCAGACCATCACACTACCACCACCATATTTTACTGTTGGTATGATGTTCCTTTTATGAAATGCTGTGTTACTTTTAAGGCAGATGTAATGGGACACACACCTTCCAAAAAGTTCAACTTATGTCTTGTCAGTCCACAGAGGATTTTCCCAAAAGTCTTGGGGATCATCAAGACGTTTTCTGGCGAAACTGAAATAAGCCTTTATATTCTTTTTGCTCAGCAGTGGTGTTTGTCTTGGCACTCTGCCATGCAGGCCATTTTTCCTAGTCTCTTTCTTATGGTGGAGTCATGAACACTGACCTTAACTGAGGCAAGTGAGGCCTGCAGTTTTTTGGATGTTGTTGTGGGGTCTTTTGTGACCTCTTGGTTGAGTCATCGCTGCGCTCTTGGGGTAATTTTGGTCAGCCAGCCACTCTTGGGAAGGTTTACCACTGTTCCATGTTTTCGCAATTTGTGGATAATCAAATCAAATCAAACTTTATTGTCATATTGCTGTACATACAACTGTAGTGCAGGCAAGATGAAATTGCGTTTCTCTCGGCATCCATATCAATAGAAGCAGCATGATTTAAGACACACTCCCTCATAGCTCCACCCCCACCCCCCCATCCATTCACACATCCCTGAGACATACTTGGGGAAAAAAACCCCAACTAACTATAATATACAAATAATATACAAAATGTCCGTAGGTGCAGTAGTGTGTATGAGAGATTCCGGGTCAACTGTTCAGCATCCTGACAGCTTGTGGAAGGAAGCTGTTGATCAGTCTGGTGGTTCTGCCTCTGATGCTCCGGAATCGTTTTCCAGATGGAAAAAGTTCAAAGTGTTTATGCAAAGGGTAAGAACGGTCCTTGACAATGTTCAGTGCCCTGCTCCTACAACGGTTCTGAAAAAGTTCTTGGACAGAGGGGAGGGAGACTCCAATTACCCTCTCAGCCCCCTGACTATCCTCTGCAGGGCTTTTTTGTCTGACATACTGCAACTGGAGTACCATGTAGCAATGCAGTACGTCAGAACACTCTCCACCACACCTCTGTAGAAGGTCCTGAGGATGCAGATGGCTCTCACTGTGGTTCACTGGCACCCCAAAGCTTTAGAAATGGCTTTATAACCTTTTCCAGACTGATAGATCTCAATTACTTTGTTTCTCATTTGTTCCTGAGTTTCTTTGGATCAATCGCAGCATGATGTCTAGCTTTTGAGGATCTTTTAGTCTACTTCACTTTGTCAGGCAGGTCCTACTTAAGTGATTTCTTGATTGAGAACAGGTGTGGCAGTAATCAGGCCTGGGTGTGGCTTGAGAAACTGAACTCAGCTTTCCAAAGATGTGATAAACCACAGTTAATTTATGCTTTAACAGGTGTGTGTGTATGGGGGGAGCAATCACTTTTTCACACATGGCCATATAGGTTTGGATTTTTTTCCCCCCTTAATAATAAACATCTCCATTTAAAAGCAGCATTTTTTGTTTACTTGTGTTATCTTTATCTAATATTTAAATTTGTTTGATGATGTGAAACATTTAAGTGTGACAAACATAAAAAAAGTGAGAAATCACACCACTGTATATTTGGATGTTCATTCAATATATTCTGAAGTTCATTGAATATATTCCAAGCTTTTCTTTGTAATATATATATTTTTCTTCCTGAACAGTTTACCGTAATACAGCGGGGAAAATAAGTATTGAACACGTCAACATTTTTCTCATTAAACATATTTCTAATAAAGCCATTGACCTGAGATTTTCATCAGATATCAGTAACAACCCAAGTAATCCATACATACAAAGACATCAAGGCAACTGTGATCACAAAACAAGTTATATTTAATAAAGTGGAATGACACAGGGAAAACGTATTGAACACGCTTGGTGAAATTCCTTTAATATTTAGTAGAAAAGCCTTTGTTGGTAATAACAGCTTCCAGATGCCTCCTGTATCGAGAAACTCGGCACAGGTATTGCTCAGGAGTAATTTTAACCCATTTTTCCACACAAACTGTCTTCAAATCTTGAAGGTTCTGTGGGTGTCTTCTATGAATTTGTGAATGATGAACCACTTGTGAATGATGGCTCCAACAGTGCAAACTGGAACATTCAGCAGTTTAGAAATGTGCCTGTAACCAATGCCATCATTATGTTTTGCAACAGTAAGGTTGCAATGGCCTAGAGAGAGCTCTTTGCTTCTACCCATCGTGAGTTCTTTGTGGTGTGACAATCTGATATTCACACACCTTTTTAAAGGCTATCAGTCAGGATTTAACCAGCTGAAATTAATTTGCACTGATGGGGGATGGGATGGCTTTCTAAATTCTGAAGGATTTCAGCTGGTTTCTTGGCTTTCTATGCCTTTTTGCACCGCTTTTCATTCATGTGTTCAACACTTATTCCTTGTGTCATTCCACTTTATAAAATATAACTTGTTTTGTGAACACAGTTGCTATGATTTCTTTGTATGTATGGATTACTTGGGGAGTTACTGATATCTGGTGAAAATCTCAGGTCAATGGCTCAATCAAGAATGTTTAATGAGAAAAATGTTGATATGCTCAATACTTATTTTCCCTGCTGTGTGTGTGTGTGTGTATATATATGTATATACGTATGTACTGTATACACACACACACACACACACACACACACACACACGTGTATATATTCAGTTCAGTTCAGTTTATTCGGTTCATCCACAGCAGAAAAGACAACAAGCAAAAAAGAAAAAAATACAGACAAGATAATAGAAAGGGTGTAGGCTTAAGCTATAGAGCTTATGTGGTACCTACCCCTATTTACTTAAAATAATTGACATTTTAGAAATTTACATGAATCAGTTTGTCGATACAACCCAATACTATACTTTAAACCAGTATTTCATAGTACTGCAAAATTAAATTATTTCTGTACTGTTTTTTTTTAATTGCAATAAAGAATTACACATTCGAATAGTTTCAGGACAGTTGTTCCATTGATTCACTCCTTTTACAGACAGAAAGTGGTATTTAGTGTTTGTTCATGCTTTTAGTTTTTCCAATATAAATGTTCCTCTCAGATAATATTTACTGTCTCTCGTCTTGAACAACTTCTGGATACTTATCAGTAATTTTCCAGTTTTCCTTTTATGCATAAATTGCATGGTGAAATAATCTACCAAATTTTTGAATTCTAATGTATTTAGGTGAATAAACAGTGGATTTGTGGATTGTCGGTAAGGTTTGTTACAGACAATGCAAATGGTCTTTTGCAGTAAGTAAATATGATCTGTATTTGATTTATATGTATTGCCCCAAACCTCAATACAGTAAGTTATATATGGAACCACCAAAGAATGATATAATATAAACAGGACTTTCTCCCATAGAAGATATTGAGCTCTGAAAAAAAATTATAAAACTGCAATGGATTTAGACATTTTCGCTTTGACATAGTTAATGTGTGATTTCCATCTTACTGTACGATGGATAACGACTGCTAAAAATGTAATATCTGATATCTCTATCTATCTATCTACGTATATATATATATATATATACACACACGTATATACAGTATATATATATATATATATATATATATACACGTATATATCATATATATCAGATATTACATTTTTAGCAGTTGTTATCCATCATACAGTAAGATCGTACAGTAAGTATATATACGTATATATACTGTATATATATATATATATAGTATATATATTCACTACATCCATGAGTCTTCTCTGTGGTCTTCCTCTTTTCCTCCTGCCTGCCAGCTCCTTCTTCAACATCCTTTGCCCAATATATCCACTATCCCTCCTCTGCATATGTCCAAACTATCTCACCCTTGCCTCTCTTACTTTATCTCCAAACTGCTCAACCTGAGCTGTCCCTCTGATATACTCATTTCTAATCTTGTCCCTCCTAGTCACTCCCAGTGAAAATCTTAGCATCTTCAATTCTGCCACCTCCAGCATCATCTCTTGTCTTTTTGTCAGCACCACCGTCTCCAAACCATACAGGTCTCACTACCATCTTGTAAATCTTCCCTTTCACTCTTCCTGCTGCCCTTCTGTCACAAATGACCGCTGGCACTCATCTCCACCCACTCCACCCTGCCTGTACTCTTTTCTTCAGCTCTCTTGTGCATTTTCCATTGCTTTGGATGGTTGGCCCCAGGTATTTAAACTCATTTACTTTCACTACCTCTAGTCCTTCCATCTTCACCATTACACCTGCTTCCCTCTCATTTACACACATGTATTGTGTCTTGCTTCTAATGACTTTCATTCTTCTTCTCTCCAGAGCATACATCTGCCTCTCAAGGTTCTCTTCCACCTGCTCCCAACTCTCACTACAGATCACAATGTCATTTGCAAATATCAGGGTCAACGGAGACTTCTGCCTGACCTCATATGTCAGCCTGTCCACCACCGGGGCAAACAAGAAGGAACTCAGAGCCATTCCCTGATGTAATCCCACCCCCACCTTGAACCCATCTTTCATTCCTACAGCACACCTCACTACCGTCTCACTGTCCTCATACATATCCTGCACCACCCTCACATACTTCTCTGCCACTCCTGACTTTCTCACACAGTACCACACTTCCTTTCTTGGCACCCTATCATATGCTTTCTCTAGATCCACAAAGACACAGTGCAACTCCTTCTGACCTTCTCTGTACTTCTCCATCAACACTCTTAAAGCAAACATTGCATCTGTAGTACCCTTTCTTGGCAAGAAACTATACTGCTGCTCACTGATTGTCACTTCTCCTCTTAACCTGGCTTCAACAACTCTTTCCCATGTCTTCATAGTGTGTCTGATCAACTTTATGTCTCTGTAGTTACTGCAGCTCTGAGCACCACCTTTGTTCTTGAAAATTGGGACTAAAACACTTCTTTTCCACTCCTCAGGCATCCTCTCACTCTCCAAGATTGTGATAAACAATCTGGTTCAAAAGTCCACTGCCATCTCTCCTAAATATCTCCATACCTTCACACGTATGTCATCTGGACCAACCGCCTTTCCATTCTTCCTCCTCTTCAAAGCTTCCGCCTTGCTAATCCTCAGGACTTCCTTGTTCACTATCTTTCCTTCATCCATCCTCCTCACTCTCATTTTCTTTATTCATCACCTCTTCAAAGTACTCCTTCCACCTTCTCAGCACACTCTCGTCATTTGTTAGTACATTACCATTTCAGTCCTTAATCAACCAAACCTGCTGTACATCCTTTCCAGCTCGATCTCTCTGTCCAGCCAATCGATACAAGTCCTTTTCTCCTTCCTTAGTGTTTAGCCTCTCATACAACTCACTGTATGCCTTTTCCTTTGCCTTTGCCACCTCTCTCTTTGCCATGCACCGAGATTCCAAATACTCCTGTCTACTTTCTTCATCTCCCTGACTATCCCACTTTTTCTTTGCTGACCTCTTCCTTTGAATACTTTCCTGTACCTCCTCATTCTACCACCAAGTCTCCTTGTCTTCCTTCCTCCTTCCACTGGATACACCACACACCTTTCTACCCATTTCCCTCAATACTTTGGCTGTACTTTCCTAGTCATCTGGTAATTCTTCCCTACCACCCAGAGCCTGTATCAACTCCTTCCTGAACCCTGTGCCACCTTCTTCCTTCTGTAACATCCCCCACTTAATCTTTGGCTCTGCCTTCACTGTCTTCCGCTTCTTGCTTTCCAAAGTCATCCTACAGACTACCATCTGATGCTGTTTCGCTACATTGTCCCCTGCAACCACCTTACAGTCGCTTATCTCTTTCAGAGTTCTCCTTCTGCATAAGATGCAGTGCACCTGTGTGCACCTTCCTCCACTCTTGTAAGTCACCCTATGTTCCTCTCTCTTTCTGAAGCATGTGATCACCACAGCCATTTCCATCCTTTTAGCAAAATCCACAGCCATCTGTCCTTCCACATTTCTCTCCTTAAGACCATACCTACCCAGGACCTCCTCAGCACCTTTGTCCCTTCACCTACATGTCTATTAAAGTCTGCTCGAATCACCACTCTTTTCCTCCTGGGAACACTCTCTACCTCTTCATCCAACTTACTCCAGAATTCCTCTTTCTCTTTTACCTGACATCCAACTTTTGGGGCATACGCACTGACAACATTCAACATCACACCTTTGACTTTTAGCTTCAAACTCATGATTCTGTCTGACTCCCACTTTAGCTCCTGAAAACTCTTCACGTGCTCTTCCTTGCATATTACTCCTACTCCATTTCTCTTCCTATCTACACCATGGTAGAACAGTTTAAATCCATCTCCAATGTTCCTAGCCTTGCTTCCCTTCCATCTGGTTTCTTGAACACACAGTATATCTACCTTTCTTCTCTCCATCATGTCAGCCAACTCTCTGCCTTTACCAGTCATAGTCCCTACATTTAAGATAAGATAAGATAAGATAAGCCTTTATTAGTCCCACAACGGGGAAATTCCAGGATTGCAACAGCACAGGGATAGCAACACTCAGAGCAACAATCAGAAGGCAAGAAAAAAAACAAGCAAGCAAGAGCAGCTAATATACATATGTACATATTACTATAAAATATATATATACACACACACAGACACACAGTGCAGAGCATTGTAGCTGGATGGAATAAATATATGAATATATAAACACACAGTGCGGAGCATTGTAGCTAGATGGAATAAATATGTAAATATATAAACACCCACAGTACAGAGCATTGCAGCTAGGTGGAATAAATATGTGTCACGCCGCGCCATTCATCAGCGGCGCCACCTGCTCGCGCACCTGCTCGTCATCAACGGCGAGGGATAAAAGCCGTCTCGCCCTGAGCTTCGGCCTGAAGCCGTCAGACTTCGTTCCTCACTGCTGTGAGTCATTCTCAAACTTCAGCTCAAACATTTTGGTAAGAAGCCCTTACCTCCTTTTTCTCCAGTCTGCTCCCCTGTGCACAGGTGGATTTCCCGGCGGCGGACGACGCCTCTCCATCGCCTATTCCTCACTGCTGCACCGAGCTCTCCAGGTGGCTGTCTCCCGGGTCTCGTCCCTTGTTGTGCCAGCTATCCATTCCATCCAAGTAAGTCCTTCTCTTGCCATTATTCCTCCTGTGTTGGTGTATGCCCGTCACCCTCTCCTTGTGCTTTTCCCATAGGGTTGCCCGGCTGTACGGTCTCCTGCCTCTGTGCCTGAAGCAGATACCGCCACCAATACATTTACATCCCGCAGACACTCACTCATTCACGCCTGTTGTTAATAAACTGTTTGAACTACTCTGAGCCTGTGTGTGTGCGTCTCCTGAGCCGTGCGTTATGTCAGTACGGCTTCAGCAGAGCGGCTCGGCAGACGGCGGGCTCGCACACCGGCTTACCACTCTCGAGGCTCGAGTGGATCAAATCGCTTATCAACAACAGGTGATCCTGAATCAATTGGTAATAATAACTAACCGATTGGACTGCCTGGACCCCCAGCAGCCGTTCCCCCTGGCTCCTCAGGGTGGCGCAGCTCCTGCTGTTCCTGCAGCCGTCCAGCCGGCTCCGGTGGCACCGGCCCGACTCACACCAATTCCGACCCCCGCTCGCTTTAGCGGAAAGCTCGGCGGAGCGCGGGGGTTCGTGATGCAGTGTGAGTCCGTGTTCGACCGTGTGCCCGGAGACTTCCCCTCAGATCACAGCCGAATCGGCTACATAGGGAATCTCCTGGAGGGGCGCGCTTTAACTTGGGCCTACGCTATAATGGCGAGACCCAGTTATGCCACCCTCACCTATGACGAGTTCGTGAGGCGCTTCCTGGAGGTGTTTGATCATTCTCGCACCGAGACGGTCCAGGTCGATCGGCTTCTCGCTCTCCAGCAGGGAAGCCGGTCGGCCGCGGACTATGCTATCGACTACCGGGTAGCGGCGGAGGAATTGGGCTGGGACGAACGTTCTCTCTGCGGCCTGTTCCTCCGCAGCCTCAATAATGATCTGAGGGATGAACTGGCTGGACGGGATATCCCCGGAACGCTAGCGGAGCTAACCTCACTAGCCATCAGCTTGGACAACAGGCTGTGCGAGCGCTCCTCAGGACGGAAGCCGTCTGCTTCTCGCCCTCGGGGAGCCTCGCTGCGCCTGCCCCAAGCTCGCCCCCTGGCGACGCCGCCACCATCGCGCCCCGAGGAGTCGGAGCCGATGGTGACGGGCCGGACAAAGCTCTCCCCGGCAGAGAGACAACGCCGCCGTGAGTTGGGTCTCTGCATGTATTGCGGAGACAGTCAACACACGGTAGAGCTTTGTCCACAGAAGCCAAACGGCGGGGTCCGCGAGTCACTGTAGGGGGCCTCGCGGACGTCAATCGGCAAAATCCCCTCACCCAATTAAAGCTGCCCATCCGTTTCTGCCACAACCCCACTGGGCACCTCACCCACGCACTGGTGGATTCGGGCACAGAAGGCAGCTTCATTTCACAATGCCTGGCAACCCGATTGGGCATCCGCTGTCAGGCACTGAGAAATCCCATCTCCCTGGTCAATCTCTCTCGTGCCTCCCTTGGGAGAGTTTCACATCAGACCATTCCCGTCCCAGTCATCATCTCAGGGAACCACCGGGAGGAGATGGTTTTTTACGTCCTGCCCAACTCTGTGTCGCCCGTCATCCTGGGGTATCCCTGGCTACGCCTCCACAACCCTGTCCTGGACTGGAAGTCAGCTGGGGTATCGGCATGGAGCACGTTTTGCATGGGCACCTGCCTTCAGTCCGCTGCCTGCTCCCCGTCCGCTGCTCCCCCTGTGACGGACACAGCACCTCCGGACCTGTCTCTGGTGCCTCCGGAATTTCACGACCTGGGTATGGTGTTTAGCAAGACGAAAGCTATGTCTCTTCCCCCTCATCGGCCCTATGACTGTGCCATCAACCTCCGCCAGGGGGCTCCCCTACCTTCTGGTCGGCTCTACAGCCTGTCTGCGCCGGAGAAGGAGACAATGAACACCTACCTGAAGGAATCACTGAGCGCTGGGATAATTCGCCCATCATCGTCACCCGTGGGGGCAGGGTTCTTCTTCGTTGGGAAAAAGGACGGATCCCTCCGCCCCTGCATAGACTACCGAGCGCTCAACGACATCACTGAGAAGGGACCGTTACACCCTGCCCCTCATGGACACTGCCTTTCACTCCCTCCAGGGGGTGACCTGGTTTACCAAGCTGGATCTACGCAGCGCTTACCACCTCGTCCGGATCCGGGAGGGAGATGAATGGAAGACAGCCTTCCGTACCCCGAACGGCCACTTTGAATACCTGGTCATGCCGTTCGGGTTAACCAACGCTCCTGCCGTCTTTCAGCGCCTCATCAACGACGTCCTCCAGGATTTCATCGGCCTCTTCGTGTTCGTCTACCTGGATGATATCCTTATCTTCTCCAGGTCCAGGGACGAGCACCAGGTCCATGTGAGGCGGGTCCTCCAAAGACTGCTGGAGAATCGGCTCTACGTGAAGGCTGAAAAGTGTGAATTCTACGCTAGGACCACATCCTTCCTGGGATTCATCATCTCTCAAGACCAGGTGCTCCCAGACCCAGAGAAGGTGAAGGCGGTGGTGGAGTGGCCTACTCCCGCATCCCGGAAGCAGGTGCAACAGTTTGTTGGCTTCGCCAATTTCTACCGCCGCTTTGTCCCCAACTTCAGCTCCATCGTCGGACCACTGACCCGCCTCACGTCCCCGAAGGTCCCTTTCCGGTGGACCGAAGAGGTCGCTGCTGCCTTTAAGGCGCTGAAGGCGGAATTCTCCTCCTCCCGGGTTCTTCGCCAGGTCGACCCCGCGCTGCAGTGCATCGTGGAGGTGGACGCCTCGGACACGGGAGTGGGGGCAGTTCTATCCCAGCGGTCGCCTGACGATGGCGCCAAACGACCCTGCGCCTTCTTCTCCCGGCGCTTGTCCCCGGCGGAGAGGAACTACGATGTGGGGGACAGAGAGCTCCTGGCCATCAAACTCGCCTTACAGGAGTGGCGCCACTGGCTAGAGGGGGCGGACCTGCCGTTCGTAGTCCTGACGGACCACAAGAACTTAGAGTATTTACGATCTGCCAAGCGCCTGAACGCCCGCCAGGCGCGCTGGTCTTTGTTCTTCGCCAGGTTCCGTTTTTCCATCACCTTCAGGCCAGGCTCCAAGAACGGCCTGCCTGACGCCCTCTCTAGGCAGTTCACCCCCGTGGAGGCTGAGGAGACGCCCCACACCATCCTGCCCAGGTCGTGCGTCGTGGGAGCCATCTCCTGGGACATCGAGAGCAAGATCCGGAAGGCGCAGGAGGTGGAACCTGATCCTGGCGGCGGACCGGAGGGAAGACTGTTCGTGCCATCTGCGGTCCGAGGAGAGGTCATCCATTGGCTCCACACCTCCCGGCTCACCTGTCATCCCGGCACCTCCCGGATGCTCAACCTCCTCCAACGGTCCTTTTGGTGGCCAGGCCTGCGGAGGGACGCAGCCCGCTACGCCCGGGCTTGCCTAATCTGTGCCACCTGCAAGTCGGGAAATGCCCCTCCAGCGGGTCTGCTCCAGCCCCTGCCCGTCCCTGGCAGGCCCTGGTCGCACATCGCGTTGGATTTCGTCACCGGACTCCCTGTTTCCAACTCCTTTGACACCATCCTGACCATCGTGGACCGTTTCTCCAAGGCAGCGCACTTCGTCCCCCTGCGAGGTCTCCCTACTGCCCTGGAGATGGCAAATCTCCTCATCCAACACGTGGTCAGGCTGCACGGGATTCCGGTGGACGTGGTCTCGGACCGGGGCCCCCAATTTTCCTCTGAGGTTTGGAGGTCATTCTGTAACGCCATCGGAGCCAAGGTGAGCCTCTCCTCCGGCCATCACCCCCAATCCAATGGGCAGTGTGAGCGGACCAACCAGGAGCTGGAGGCTGCGCTCCGCTGTGTGATCACATCCAAACCTACGTCCTGGAGCAACCATCTCGCCTGGGTTGAGTACGCCCACAACACCGCCCGCTCTTCTGCAACGGGGATGTCCCCCTTTAAGGCGTCCCTGGGTTACGACCCCCTGCTGTTTCCAGCGCAGGAGAGCGAGGTAACTGTCCCCTCAGTTAGGGCGCATCTCAGGCAGTTCCGCTACATCTGGGCTGCCGCGCGTAGTGCGCTTTTACGCACAGCGGAGCGCAACAGGACCGTGGCGGACCGGCACAGAAGACCTGCCCCGGCGTACAGAGTTGGGCAACAAGTTTATGTGTCGACCCAGGACGTTACATTGAAGGGCGAGAGGAGGAAGCTGGCACAGCGGTTCATGGGTCCCTATCCCATCACCCGGATCATCAACCCGGTGGCTGTGCGCGTGGCTATTCCCCCCTCCCTCCGCATACACCCCACCTTCCACGTGTCAAAGGTGAAGCTGGCAGTCACCGACCCCCTTTGCCCCCCTCCTGCTGCGCAACCCGCGCCCCGGATGATTGATGGCCATCCGGCCTGGTCCGTCGCCTCCATCCTGGACTCTCGGCGCCGGGGTCGTGGGTTGCAGTACTTAGTGGACTGGGAGGGCTATGGGCCCGAGCATCGACAGTGGGTACTCTCGTCGTTTGTGTTGGACCCATCGCTCATCGCGGACTTCCACCGAGCGCACCCAGATAAGCCATCGCCAGGAGGCGCTGCTAGAGGGGGGAGTACTGTCACGCCGCGCCATTCATCAGCGGCGCCACCTGCTCGCGCACCTGCTCGTCATCAACGGCGAGGGATAAAAGCCGTCTCGCCCTGAGCTTCGGCCTGAAGCCGTCAGACTTCGTTCCTCACCGCTGTGAGTCATTCTCAAACTTCAGCTCAAACATTTTGGTTAGAAGCCCTTACCTCCTTTTTCTCCAGTCTGCTCCCCTGTGCACAGGTGGATTTCCCGGCGGCGGACGACGCCTCTCCATCGCCTATTCCTCACTGCTGCACCGAGCTCTCCAGGTGGCTGTCTCCCGGGTCTCGTCCCTTGTTGTGCCAGCTATCCATTCCATCCAAGTAAGTCCTTCTCTTGCCATTATTCCTCCTGTGTTGGTGTATGCCCGTCACCCTCTCCTTGTGCTTTTCCCATAGGGTTGCCCGGCTGTACGGTCTCCTGCCTCTGTGCCTGAAGCAGACACCGCCACCAATACATTTACATCCCGCAGACACTCACTCATTCACGCCTGTTGTTAATAAACTGTTTGAACTACTCTGAGCCTGTGTGTGTGCGTCTCCTGAGCCGTGCGTTATGTCAATATGTAAATATATAAACACACACAGTGCAGCGCAATGTAGCTAGATGGAATAATATGTAGATATATAAACACACAGTGCGGAGCATTGTAGCTAGATGGAATAAATATATAGATATATAAATATAAACACACCCAGTGCGGAGCATTGTAGCTAGATGGAATAAATATGTAAATATATAAACACACACAGTGCAGAGCATTGTTGCTAGATGGGATGAAACAGCACAACCGTCTACTTAGTTATACTGCATGGTATGATTATGTGCCCATACATATTCTCACTCTCCATAGCGACCGGTATTTTCCTAGTTGTATGCCGGAGGGGACCATTGTGTAAGTCTATTGCATCTTTTGCATTCAAAAAACTATTAGTTTGTTACGTCTTTTTGCTATCTCTACAAGCAGCCCTGCTTAGGTTGTACAGTCTGACAGCCGTTGGTAGGAAGGACCTACGAAACCTCTCGGTTGTGCACCTGGGATGATGTAGTCTGCTGCTAAATGAGCTCCTCAGTGCATTCAGTATATCCTGCATAGGGTGGAACTCGGACTCCAGCAGAGATGACAGTTTAGCCACCGTCCTTCTCTCTCCTATCTCCTCCACCGGATCAAGGCGCTGCCCCAGGACAGAGCTAGCTTTCTTGATCAGTTTGTTCAGTCTCTTCCTATCGGCTGCAGTAATGCCACTGCCCCAGCAGACCACTCCAAAAGTGATGGCTGATGCCACCACCGTGTCATAGAATGTCTTCAGCAACGCCCCTTGTACACCAAAAGACCTGAGTCTCCTCAGCAGGAACAGCCTGCGCTGTCCCTTCTTGTAGAGTGCGTCAGTATTGTGTGACCAGTCTAGTTTATTGTTCAGATGAACACCCAGGTACTTACAGGATGTCACCATCTCGATGTCTGTTCCCTGTATATTTACTGGTGCTGTGAGGGGTTGTCCTTGCCTGCGGCAGTCCACCACCAGCTCCTTAGTTTTCCTCGCGTTGATCTGGAGGCAGTTCCGATGGCACCAGTCCACGAAGTCCTGGATAAGCCCTCTGTACTCAGCTTCATCTCCATTGGAGATGAGGCCAACGATCGCAGAGTCGTCAGAGAACTTCTGTAGATGGCAGTGTGTTGTGTTGTGTGAGAAGTCCGCAGTATAAAGAGTGAACAGGAAGGGAGCCAGCACCGTTCCCTGGGGGGCCCCCGTGCTACTGATGATCATGTCGGACACACAGTCCCGGGTTCTCACAAACTGAGGCCGGTTCGTGAGGTAGTCCAGGATCCATGATGACAGGTGCTGGTCCACCCCTGCGCGCAGCAGCTTGTCCTTCAGGATCATCGGTTGGATGGTGTTGAAAGCACTGGAGAAGTCAAAGAACATGATCCTCACCATATTCCCGGGCTTCTCCAGGTGGGACAGAGAACGGTGAAGGAGGAAGATCACCGCATCCTCCACCCCAATGCCATGCTGGTAGGCGAACATCCCTACTTAACATCCCTACTCTCACCTCCACACTTCTACCTTTCCTTTTCTCTCTCTCCCTCCTAACACCCCTTCCCCCTCTCCTTCTCCTCAATCTTTGACCAGCAGTAGCCCAGTTTCCACCGGCACCCTGCCAGTTAACAGCACCGGTGGCAGTTGTTGTTAACCCAGGCCTCGAAGACACACACACACACACACACACTTCTAGAGTGGTGGCCTAGAGGTAGAGCATCCGCCCCACAACTAGGAGGTCGGGGTTCAAGTTGTGGCCGGGTCATGCCAAAAGACCATATAAAAAAATGGAACTTCCTGCTGTCCAGCTTGGTGCTCAGCAAAAATAGAACAGAGGAGGGAAATGTGGGCGGCAGTGGCTCAGGAGGTTGATCGGGTCGTCTAATAACCGGAGGGTTGGCGGTTTGAATCCCGCTCTCCCCATCCATCCTGCTGTTGTGTCGCTGGGCATGACACTTTACCTACCTTGCCTCCAGTGTCCATGGCACTGGGTATGAATGTGTATAAATGTTCGGCCATGGTCAGAGAGGCCGTTGGTGCTTATTAGCAGCCATGTTTCCGTCAATCTGCCCAAGGCAGCTGTGGCTGCAGAGGTAGCTTACCACTACCATTGTTTGTAGAGTGAATTTATAAGGTATCCATTGTAAGGTGTCTTTGAGTCTCGATGAAAAAACACTATATAAATCTGATGCATTATTATATATATAAAAATCCAGGACTAGGCCTAACTACAATAGTGCCTACTGTCCCCCTCAGTATTTAATCTGGACAAAATGTTCTGTTTATTGTCCCCCCCCCAACAGTGAAATAAAATATCCACCCATGGGTGTTTCAATAACTCGTAAAGAAACGTGGGTCAATGATGAAGGCAGCTTCAAGAAAACCACTGATAAAGTTATAGAATGACAATAATCATACTTGACTTGCATTTATTTTTGTACTTTTTGAAACTGTAACAGTTTTTTTCTATTGCAGCCCATGAACTCACTGTTGGAGAAATTGTACCTATCGTGTGTGTACCTGTTGTGGTAGCAGCTGTAGCAATATGTGGATACTTCATTTATAGAAGTAAGTACATTTTCTACATTTAAAACAAACTGCTGTCCTGTGATTCATGTTGACTATGTTGATTTTCTTGTCATTTGGATATTATGATTAAATGAATTTGTTATCAACATCACTTCCATTTTTCAACACTCTGCCTCTCAAAGATTTGATGGCGCATCCCTATCACAAGAAAAAGGTAGCAAATTTAAAAGAAAAAAAAATGTAAATTTAGGAGAAAAGTTTGATTTAAAAGTCGAAGTTGCAAATTTACAAGAAAAAAGCATCAAATTTGTGAGAAAAAAGTATCAGATTTAAAAGAACAAAGTTGCAAATTTATTACAGAAAGTAGCAAATTTATAAGACAAAGTTGACAATTTATGAAAAAGTTGCAAAGTTATATAAAAAGTTTCAAATTTACAATAAAAAAAGAAGCAAATTTACATGAAAAATGCTGCAAATTATTGAGATAAAAGATGAAAATTGAAATGAAAAAGTTGCAAATTTACATGGAAAAATTTGCAGATTAATGAGAAAAAAGTTGTAAATTTACATGGAAAAGTTGCAGATTATTCAGAAAAGTTGTAAATTTATGAGAAAAAATAGCAAATTTACAAAAAAAGTCAATTTCATTTTAAAAAGGTGCAAAATTAAAACAAAAAGTAGTAAATTTATGAAGAAAAGGGTCAAATTTAATAGAAAAAAAACTGAAAATTTTTGAAAAAGTTGTAAACTTATATAAAAAGTGAAAAATTTACAAGTACAACAGTAGCAAATTTATGTGATGCAAAATTACAAATTAACGAGAAAAAAGTTACAAATTAATGAGAAAAAGTTGCAAATTTGAATGAAAAAATTGCAGATTTCCATGAAAAAAGTTGCAAATTAATTGAAAAAAGTTGCAAATTTACATGAAAAAAGTTGCAGATTACGCAGAAAAGTTACAAATTTATGAAAAAAAGCCAATCTATAAGAAAAGTTGCAAATTTCCACTCAAAACTTTTTATTTGTATCCTTAGCATTTTGCTTAAAAATCATTTTATTAAGTTCTGTAATATGATACAGGTACATCTCAAAAAATTAGAATATCATGAAAAAGTTCAATATTTTTTGTCACTCATTTCAGAAAGTGAAGCCCATATATTATATAGATTCATTACACAGACAGTGATATATTTCAAGTGTTTATTTTAATTTTGATGATTATGGCTTACAGCCCATGAAAACCCCAAATTCAGTTTCTCAAAAAATTAGAATATTACATAAAATTAATTTTTTTTAAAAAATAGTTTTTTTTAATACAAATGTGGACTGACTGAAAAGTATGTCCATGTACAATCTCAATACTTGGTTGGGGCTCCTTTTGGATTAATTACTATATCAATGTGGTGTGGCATGGAGGCGATCAGCCTGTGTTACTGCTGAGGTGTTATGGAGGTCCAGGTTGCTTTGATAGTGACCTTCAGCTCGTCTGCATTGTTGGGTCTGGTGTCTCATCTTCCTCTTGACAATCCTCCATAGATTCTTTATGGGGTTTAGGTCAGGAGAGTTTGCCGGCCAATCAAACACAGTGATGCCATGGTCATTAAACCAGGTTTTGATACTTTTGGCAGTGTGGGGGTGGACCAAGTCCTGCTGGAAAATGAAATCAGCTTCTCCATAAAGCTTGTCAGCAGAGAGAAGCATGAATTGCTCTTAAATTTCCTGGTAGATGACTGCGCTGACTTTGGTCTTGATAAAACACAGTGGACCAACACCAGCTGATGACCTCTTTTCAGATAAAAGTAAATTTTGCATTTCATTTGAAAATCAAAGTCCCAGAGTCTGGAGAAAGAGTGGAGAGGCACAGAATCTAAGTTGCTTGATAAGATAAGATGACCAAGATGGCGGCGCGTGCACAACGCGAGGCTCAGCGTCTTTTCAGATTTTGTGCATTAGCAGTGTTATTTCTGCTCATTTCGGGTATGTTCGTTCAGAACAGCCTTGCTTTCACATCTTACACCCGAGATGAGGTTTTGGACATTGGATTACAAAGTAACGATAACGATCTTTTTATCAGCAACCTACATCTCATCCCTGAGCTCCGGAGAACACCCGACGCTCGGCAGGCTTCCCGGCCGACCGGAAGTGCTCGCAGGCGGCGTAGAGACCGTAAACAAAGGCGGGGTAAGCGCGGTGGGCTAAGAGCTAAGCTAAAGCTAACACCGTACCGGCTTTCTCTACCCAGTATTTTCCTCACCAATGTACGGTCACTGGCGAACGAAATGAGTGAACTACGGCTTCGGATCACCAACAATAAGAGACTTATGAACTGCTATATCATGATTTTCACGGAAACATGGCTACATAGTGGAATACCCGACAATGCTATTGAGCTAGCCGGCCTACACACGCTCTGAGCAGACAGAGCAGCAGAAGACTCCGGTAAGACAAGAGGTGGAGGATTGTGCATTTATATTAACAAGGCTTGGTGCACGAACTCTGTCACTGTTGAGAGACACTGCTCAGCTAACCTGGAGTTTCTCATGGTTAAATGTAGACCTTTCTATCTGCCACGCGAGTTCACTTGTACCATCATAACAGCTGCTTACATTTCTCCGGATGCTAATGCTAAGCTTGCTATGAAAGAACTGCATGCAGCTATTAGCAAACAACAAACTGCACACCCAGAGGCAGCATTTATTGTGGCGGGTGATTTTAACCACTCTAACCTCAAGACAGTGCTTCCTAAATTCTACCAGCATGTCTCCTGTCACACAAGAGGGGATAAAACATTAGATCATGTTTACACCAATATTGTGGGAGCCTACACAGCAACTCCCCTCCCCCACCTAGGTCAGTCTGATCACTTATCCTTGTTCCTTACCCCCAAATATGTACCGCTCATCAACCGGGTGAAGCCATCAGTGAGGACCATCAAAGTGTGGCCAGAGGGGGTTGACTCTGTACTCCAGGAGAAGTTTAGGAACACAGACTGGAGTATGTTCACCTCTCAGGCTACCTGTGGCTCCCACATAAACATCGACTCTTACACCCACTCAGTCCTGGACCATATCAACACCACCATTGACAGTGTCACCACGGAAAGACAGATCACCACGTACCCAAATCAGAAGCCGTGGATGAACAGAGAAGTGCGCCTTCTGCTAAAGGCACATAACAATGCCTTTAGATCTGGTGATGCACAGGCCTACAGTTCATCCAGGGCAGATCTGAAGAGGGGCATCAAGAAGGCCAAGCACAGCTACAAGCTGAAGGTGGAGGAACATTTTGGGGACTCTGACCCCCGACGCATGTGGCAGGGCATTCAAGCTATCTCTGATTATAAGCCCAGCAACTCCATACCTATAGTCATGACTGTGCCCTTTGTCAATGAGCTAAATGACTTCTATGCTCGTTTTGACAAGGACAATAACGAAAAGAACATCAATTTCCCACCTTCTGACGACCTCCACCACCTCACACTCACCCACACCGACGTCCGTAACGCACTGAGTCATGTCAACGTACGTAAGGCTGCTGGCCCTGACGGCATTCCTGGGTGTGTGCTGAGGGCATGCGCTGAGCAGCTGGCAGGGGTCTTCACAGACATCTTCAACCTGTCCCTGGCCCAGGCCGTGGTACCAGCGTGCTTCAAGACCACTTCAATAGTACCAGTGCCGAAACATTCAACACTATCGTGCCTAAATGACTATCGCCCTGTGGCACTGACGCCCATAGTCATGAAGTGCTTTGAGCGACTGGTCTTGGCACAGCTCAAAAAATGCCTGCCCCCTACACTGGACCCTCACCAGTTTGCCTACCGGAGCAACAGGAGTACAGAGGATGCAGTTTCTACAGCGCTGCACTATGTACTCTCACACCTGGATGACAAGAACACCTACGCAAGAATGCTGTTTGTTGACTTCAGCTCAGCATTCAACACAGTTATCCCCTCCAAGTTGCTCACTAAACTTGGGGACCTGGGAATCAGTACCTCCACCTGCAACTGGATCATGGATTTTCTGACCAACAGACCCCAGCATGTTAGGTCAGGCCCCAACCGTTCTTCCGTCATCACACTCAACACTGGTGTACCACAGGGCTGTGTGCTCAGCCCATTCCTCTACTCCCTCTTCACCCATGACTGCAGGCCTATGTATGGATCCAATTCCATCATAAAGTTTGCAGATGACACCACGGTGATTGGACTCATCAGAGACAACGATGAGTCAGATTACAGGGCAGAGGTTGAGCACTTGGCTACTTGGTGCGCTGACAATAACCTGCTCCTTAACACCAGCAAAACCAAGGAGCTCATAGTGGACTACAGGAAGGAGAGGGGAGAGACATATGACCCCATCCATATCAATTGTATAGCTGTTGAACATGTCCCCAGCTTCAAATTCCTGGGGACCCACATCTCGGAGGACCTGTCCTGGTCAGTTAACACCACCAGCCTGATCAAGAAGGCCCATCAGCGCCTCTTCTTCTTGAGGACACTGAAGAAGAACCATCTGTCAACTGACATCCTGGGCAACTTCTACCACTGCGTGATAGAGAGTACCCTGACCAACTGTGTCACAGTCTGGTATAGGAGCTGCTCTGTCGCTGACCGTAAGGCGCTGCAGCGGGTGGTGAAAACCGCCCAACGCATCACAGGGACTCCACTTCCAGTTATAGAAGACGTCTACAGGAAAAGATGTCTGCGCCGGGCACGCAGCATTCTTAGGGACTCCAACCATCCTGCTCATGGACTGTTCCAGCTTCTCCCCTCCAGAAGGCGTTTCAGAAGCCTTCGGACTAGAACCAGCAGGTTTAAGAACAGTTTCTTTCCAACAGCTGTCACGTTATTAAACTTAGTTCCCCGCTGACTCTCTTACCATCCTCACCTGTACATAACTGCCCATCGAACTTATTGTACATTATTTGCACACAACAGTACTCCTAACTTTCTGCACTGCTGCATATATTTGCATACATTTGCTTAAATTGCACATACTGTTAATTACCATATATACTGCACTGCTGTCCTTTGCACTTCTGATTGGATGCTAAACTGTGTTTCGTTACCTTGTATTAATACATGTGTAATGACAATAAAGTTGAATCTAATCTAATCTAATCTAATTTAGTGTGAAGTTTCCACAGTCAGTGATGATTTGAGGAACCATGTCATCTGCTGGTGTTGGTCCACTGTGTTTTATCAAGACCAAAGTCAGCGCTGTCGTCTACCAGGAAATTTTAGAGCACTTCAAGTTTCCCTATGCTGACAAGCTTTATGGAGAAGCTGATTTCATTTTCCAGCAGGACTTGGCACCCCCCCCGCCCCCACACACATTGCCAAAAAATATCAAAACCTGGTTTAATGACCATGGTATCACTGTGTTTGATTGGCCAGCAAACTCTCCTGACCTAAACCCCATAGAGAATCTATGGAGGATTGTCAAGAGGAAGATGAGAGACACCAGATGCAACAATGCAGACGAGCTGAAGGTCACTATCAAAGCAACCTGGACCTCCATAACACCTCAGCAGTACCACAGGCTGATCACTTCCATGCCACGCTACATTGATACTGTAATTAATCCAAAAGGAGCCCCGACCAAGTATTGAGTGGTACATGGACATACTTTTCAGTCAGTCCACATTTGTATTAAAAAAACTATTTTTAAAAAAAATTAATTTTATGTAATATTCTAATTTTTTGAGAAACTGAATTTGGGGTTTTCATGGGCTGTAAGCCATAATCATCAAAATTAAAACTAGAAAAGCACTCGGAGAGCGCAGACCTCCGCCAAGCGGCACAGTTCCCCCCATACAGTGTTTGTGTGTACGTTTTCAGATTCCCTGAGCATGAAAAGATATGACTAGCAATTGGATTCACAATGATTATTTGTTTATTTGACATGGACAGTGCAATAAACAGACAATTAATGAATGACAATCAATGTGATAGTGATAGGATTAGTGGTTCAGTAGTGTAAAACGGGGCTATAAGGGACGGCGGGTTAATAAGGGACACTTTTCTGGGAAATGTTTTAAATGTAATTGTGCTTTTTTTATTTTGAGCAGGACGCTGAGTTGTGTTTTTATTGTCAAATATCCATGAATCCTTCATCAAATGTAGGCGGAAGCAAAATTAAAAAAGCAGAATTACATTTAGAAAAGTGTCCCATATTACCCCGCCGTCCCTTATAGCCCCGTTTTACGGTTGTAAAAGCATTGCCTCCTTGGCGGAGGTAATAAACTGAAGTGTTGGTGTGTCCATCTCCTCCACTGACGGATGCAGATTGGTTAGACAGGTTGCCGTGGGTTTTATATTATATTGGGGTTGCGCTTGGCGGCAAAACAGAATTTAGAATTTTCCCCGGCAGAGAGGTCGTTTTTACGCAGCGCCTATAGCTGGGCGGGGAATTTGTGGCAAATAATCGGGCGGCGGACAGGTGGCCGTGTCAGGTTTTGCAGCGTCGCGGAAAAAGCGGGCACGCTGGCGGGCCCAGGCCAGCAGTGTTTTCCGCGTGCTTTTGTGCCTAAAACGTTGAAGAACTCGGAGTTTGTGTTGGTCAGACACGACAAGCAGCGCAATGTGCGCAGCGCCTATGGCTGGCGGGCCCAGGCTACCAGTGTTTTCCGCATGCTTTTGTGGCTAAAACGTTGAAGAAGGCGGAGTTTGTGTTGGTCAGACACGACGCCCAGCGCCGTCCATTGCGCCTGCGCACATGTTGGAAATGGCCATATGTCACAGTGTGGAAAAATGCTTTAAAAAATTCCTGTATGCAGACGGTGATGCGGATCATCCCCAAAATGTAATCAGTTCTTCCTTGTACCATTTCCAACAACGCCTGAAAGTTTCATGGAAATCCGTCCAAGATTTTTTGAGTTATCTTGCTAACCAACAGACAAACAGACAGACAGACAGACAGACAAACAAACAGACAAACCCCGGCAAAAACATAACCTCCTCCTGGCCTTTCGGCCTGGCGGAGGTAATAAACACTTGAAATATATCACTTTCTATGTAATGAATCTATATGGGTTTCACTTTCTGAAATGAGTGACAAAAAATACTGAACTTTTTCCATCCATCCATCTTCTTCTGCTTTTTATGAGATGTACCTGTATAGAAAGGTTTATGATGATATTGGGGGGGGGCACCTCTCTCTTTTTCCTGCTGATTTACACCTATTCCCTACATAATTGTACTTAGCAGTTCCTATTGTTAACAGGATGTCAAAACAACAACAATGCTAGGCCTGGGGTCATATGACTTGACTGGATCTGATGCCATCATAAAGCTGACTTCCATCCATCCAGGCCAGTGGTAGCCACAGGAGGAGATAAACCTCACACAAACAGACTTGAGGACCATGAGAAAAATGCTTGTTTCAATTACTGTATAAACTGCTGTGAAACAAACCTGAAGGACCAAACATTCTTCGATCCAACAAAGCCTTTGGTTCAGCATATTTTTTGTGCACAAACATTCCTGTCCAGGCTTATCGGTAAAGGCTGAGCAGAGGTTACCAGACTGTGAAGCTCTGCAGTAAACAAGGTGTTCTGGAAGGATTTTGTGCTGTTCTTACTTCATGATCTCCCTACTCATACCATGTTGTAAAGAAATGAAGAAGAAGAAAGGAAGAGTCGGAGCAGATCGTCATTACCACCCACAGACCCAATGTGAATAGATGTTTGGAAGCAGCTGGTGCTTCTTTTTTATTTTATTGTGGTGCTTAAAAAATAGGAAAACTAAGCAGCAAACAGCCCTTCACTGGGCAAAAACAAACTGTTAATGCTTCCATAGTTATTGTGATTTTAAAGATCCACTCCAGCCGCTCTAAATTCACCTCAAAAACCAATGTGTTTTACCCAAAATAGTATATTGTGGTTTACACACAAAAAAAACTTCCATTGCCTTAGAATGGCTTGGAAAGAGCTTTTATGTCTTTGGCCTACTTAAGTAAGCGCTGATCTATGAATATTCTAATTCGCTCCACCCATACTCCCGCCCACCAGTAGCTGGAAGAAGATGAAGGCATTGTACAAAGCTCTGAGAAGGCGATCTAATGTGAGGAAGTATGTCGTAGGTGAAGCCATGGAAGAGTCACTGCCTGTGGGCAGCCCCCCGGTGGGACTCTGCGCTGTGATGGTTGTGAAAATAGGAGACCCACACGCCCGGTGCCCTTTGGAGACATTCTCCATTTATTTCTGACAAATATGCAAACAACAAAAATCCTCTGGTCAGCAGCGTTAACACACTTAGCCCCTACACAAATACAATGACTTGAAGCTAACATGCAAACTTTATTTGGCTGCAGCCTCACTTACTTTTCCCGTGGAGCTCCGAGGCAAAAAAGGAAAGAAGTAAGAGTGGGAAACACACTTTATAGGGGCCCTGAAACTGGACATAGGGGAACAGCAAATAAAACAAACGTTCTGGTTACTGACCGCACAAGTAATAATGTCAAGTATAATTATTGGCACAGATTTTGTCATTATAACTCTCATTTTGTGTGTTAACATTTAGTTCTCTTAAATTATTACACCTATATGATGTATATAACTATAAAATTGACCCTGTTACACCCAGCCCAGCATGGAGGATGGAAGGCTCCCCGCAGGTTTCTGGTTACCCACTCACCGCGGGTCGCCTCGCTGGGGGCCGGTGAGCAGTTTGCCTCAGTCCGGTGCAACCGCCAGCTGGCTCACCTCCGAGACGCTCCCCGGCCTCCTTCCTTCGGCGCTCGCCTTGCTTTGAGCTGCTCTGAGGCGAACTGCTCACCAGCCCTCAGTGAGGCGATCCAGGGTGAGTGGATAACCAGAGACCGCTTCCTCGGGGGAAGAGGGAGGAGCTGAGGAGCACTCAGTTCCTTTGGAGCGTTCTCCCCGGCTCGCTCCGAGGAGAGGCGAGGCAGCTGGCAGGGCACACCAACGGGTGCTCCCAGCGGGGTGAGGGGAGCCCTCCAGTCGGACAGTGACTGCCTCTGCACTCCACCGAGAATGATCCTTCCACAGGTTCACCTGCGACTATACTCGTCCCGGCTGTTGCGCCGCACACATCAGGGCCGTCTCCCCCGGCATGCAGACTGCAAACCCGTGTCCTCTCCGGTATTTTAGCAGGGACGCTGAGGTATTTCCAAATAAAATTAATCATTGCTGTCGTCTTTTCATGTCTGTGGGTAAGACATGCAATTTAAAAGAGGATTTTTTTGCTCACACAGCCAAAACCTGAACACATATGCGAAGCTGAAAAGTTCATAGTGGTCAAATTTGACTAAATGTGGTTTATTTTTCAACATAGTCCACACACATCTTCCATTGTTATTGCAGCGCATGGATCCCTGCAGTTGAAAAATAAACCACATCTGGTCAAATATGACCACTATGAACTTCTCAGCACCCCCCCATTATCTGCCATCCTTCTCAACTTGTAAAAAACTGAGCTCCTGCTTGCTCCTCGGCTCCTCCCTCTTCCCTAGAGAGAGTCAAGTAGGGTCTCAGTGTTTAGTCTGATTGGTTATAATATTAACCAATCAGGCTAAGCAGGAATTTAGCCAGAAACACATCTGCCTTTTTTTGGGAGGGGGTGGAGCTTAAGCAGACATTCACAGCAGAAAAAACACATACTTGTCAGTTTGTAATGATTTTGCTCTTGATCTTGTAAATCACAAGAAACATGGTACAGACATGTTAACAGAAAAAACTTAATTTTTGCCAGAGTGTCACTTTAAGTGACATATTTCTGTTTTTGTGTTTGCCGTTCGTTTGTTTTAACAGGGACAGTAAAGTGGTCACCCAATAGATGTCAAAATGCTTTAACAAAAACAATTATGGGATAAATAGTGGATTCCTTTATAGGTTAATTTTTTACTTCCTGATCAACAGGTGAACAAGTAACATTTAAGTTATTATTTTGAAGGTATGAAAGAAGCACAAACTTTAAAAAAAAAAAAAACTGACATAAAATAAATCTAAAGTTACAAATTCACAAGTTTTCACTGGTTTAGTTTTCAAATGTCTTGTTGAAATAAACGACTCATCTCACAGGTCCTGCTTTCATTTTGGGGTTGCCAGGTTTGTTCACTGTATTTACTGAAGAAACATCATTCAACTGTGGCAACTGTCTGGTGATCTTACCTGGTAACACGGTTATGTAGAGGTGCTGAACGTCTGTGGGTTACTGTTGTGGTGTTTTTTATTTTTAAAATGCAGAAAAAAGCAGCTGGACACTGTATCAGTCAATATTCACACAGGTGAACTGTATCTGAAATAATGTTATTTATTGAAATCCGTGTCATTTTCATTAGTTTTGCAATATGCAAGGAAGACATGAGGGACTTTTTAAAAGAACTATGCAGGAGGGAAAATAAAAACAACTCTTGTATTGCAATGTCTGTGTTTTTTGTTGTAATTTTTGTTATGAATGTGAAGGTGGCTGACCATGGAGCATTGGTGGAGGTATGCACTTTCTGATTGCCCTGCACTTTGTCTGTTTGTTAGCTGGATTATGCATAAAATACTCCACAGATTTTGATAAGATTTTCACCAGCGGTGACCCTTGGGCTATAGATTAACCTGTGGAAGATGTGAAAATGACGAGGCAGAGTTCTTTTTCAGAGTCAGCTTTATTCACATCTCCATCATTTCAAAGCAGAAAAAGAGAGAATGAAACAGTAAACTCTCGCCCTTAAATATCAGGGACTTCACACCTCATAAATCACATGTCCCACAGACCACCTTGCATAATAAAGACAGTCACAATGCATTTCACCACCTTGCATAATAAAGACAGTCACAATGCATTTCTCTCCATGATATCACTTCCACTGTCTCCCATGCATCCTTTAATCGACCCCCCACAGTCTCCAGCCTTGCATACCAAGGCTAAGATTCCTGCCTTTGTTCTGACCTAAAATGCGAGTCACAGAACCGGTCCAACAGGTCCATTGAGTGTTCACCACACAAGCCCCCCCCCCCCCCCCCCCCCCAGCATTTTAGAAACACAGAACAACCAGAAAATAACCACACATCAGTCCACATGCTGGATAGGCTTCAGCCTCCTGCCAAATCTGCTGCAGCTGGGGTTCACCGTCTCTGCGGTGTTGTCACGCTGGGGGTTTGCCGTCTGGGGGCGGAAACCCTTTGTCAGTCTCTGCGGGTGTTCTGGGGAAACATTACCTTGGGAAACATTACTGTGTGAAACCCCCCGTGGTGGTCTACCTCGCCGTGGGGCCTTTGCCAACAGCACTTCCTCATCTGCCACCATAAAAGCGGGTTTAAGTCTGTCTATGCCAATTTTCTCTTTCCTACCCCCCAAATCTAGCAAAAACTGCTTGTCCCCTGTTTCTAGCACTCTGAATGGTCCGTCATAAGGCGGTCGCAGCGGGGTTCGATGCGCATCGTGTCTAACAAAAACAAACTCTGCGTTCTTCAAAGTTTTAGGCACAAAAACGCGCGGAAAACTGTGGTGCGCGGGACCGGGCAGCGTGCTTGATTCTATGTTACTCCACAACAGCTGAGACGGGGAGGCGTCTGGCGCAGGGTTATCTGGGAGAAACTCCCCAGGCAGCCGGAGTGGCTGCGCAAACACGAGCTCCGCTGGTGAGGCTTCTAAGTCCTCTTTAGGTGCAGAACGCAACCCCAATAACACCCATGGTAACTTGTCAACCCAATTTGTATCCGTCAGTGACGCTCTGAGAGCCGCTTTCAATAACCTATGAAAACATTCGCATAACCCGTTAGCCTGCGGATTGTACGCAGTTGTGCGGTGAATTGTGACACCCAGGCTGCGGGCCATTGTCGACCAAAGCTCGGAAACAAATTGAGGGCCTCTGTTGGACGTAATGTCCGACAGAATGCCAAAGCGCGCCACCCAAGCTGTTAAAAACGCGCGCGCCACTTCCTCGGCCGTGGTTGATGCCAGCGGGACCACTTCAGGCCAGCGCGTGGTGCGGTCCACCATTGTCAGAAGATGTGTGCACCCCTGTGACAGCGGGAGGGGTCCAACGAGGTCCACATGAACGTGATCGAACCTCTTGGCTGGAATGTGAAACTGTTCCAAAGGAGCCCTCGTGTGCCTGTGTACTTTGGCTCATTGACACGCCATGCAGGCTGCTGCCCACTCTTTGACCTGTTTGCGGAGGCTCGGCCACACAAATTTCTCTCCTACCATTTTGACCGACGCGCGCACTCCAGGGTGCGCCAAAGAATGAACCGAGTCAAAAACGCGGCGGCGCCACGCGGCCGGTACTACTGGACGCGGCCGTCCAGTGGAGACATCGCAGATTAGGGGGGGGCATACCGTCTTGCAGCACCCTGCTCTCCAACCTTAACCCTGTTGGTCCAGACTGGAGCGCGCACACGTCCGCGTCATTAACCTGCTCCACAGCCATGGCTGCATAATCTAACCCTACGCTGACTGGAGCCGCCACGGCGCGCGAGAGGCAATCTGCCACTACATTGAGTTTGCCCGCCACAGGCTGAATATCAGTGGTAAACTCTGATATCGCGGCCAGCTGTCTCTGCTGCCGGCCTGACCACGGTTCCGAGACCTTGGCTATCGCGAATGTTAGCGGTTTGTGATCAACGAACGCGGTGAAAGCGCGTCCTTCCAGCCAGAACTGAAAGTGGCGGATGGCCAAATGGAGAGCAAGCAGCTTCCTGTCGAACGCGCTGTATTTACGTTCGCTATCGCGCAAGGTCCTGCTGAAAAAGGCGAGAGGCTGCCAAACCCCGGCTACATGTTGCTCTACGACCGCCCCTATGGCCACCTCTGATGCGTCAGTGGTGAGCACTATGCGGACCGTTGGGTCTGGGTGTGCTAACAACGCAGCCTTTGCCAAGGCTGCTTTAACCTCCGAGAACGCTTGGTCCCGCTCCGGGGACCACTCGATCTTATCCGCGGGTTTCTTTTTTTTGAGTGCGGCATACAGCAGTTGCATGAGTTGCGCCACGCGGGGGAGAAAACGGTTATAAAAATTCACCATTCCCAAAAACTCCTGCAATGCCCTGACTGTCTGCGGCCGGGGAAAATCTGCCACAGCGTGCACTTTGTCAGGCAGCAGAACTGCTCCTTCGGGGGAGACGCGGTGTCCTAAAAAGTCGATCTGCGCCACCCCGAACTGACACTTCGCTGGGTTCATTATTAACCCGTGATCTCCCAACCTTCGGAAAACTGTGGCCAGGTGTTTTTCGTGTTCGTCTTCGGATGCGCTGGCTACTAAAATATCATCCAGGTGGACGAACACGAAAGGGAGATCGCGAAGCACCGCGTCCATCATGCGTTGGAATGTCTGAGCAGCCCCTTTAAGTCCGAATGGCATGCGTAAAAACTCGAATAGGCCAAACGGAGTTATTACCGCTGTTTTGGGTATGTCCTCAGCGCGCACTGGGACTTGGTGGTAACCGCGGACCAAGTCTATTTTAGAAAAAATGCGCGCCCCTGCCAAATGAACCGAAAAATCTTGGATATGTGGGATTGGGTACCGGTCGTGCGCTGTAGCGTTGTTTAACCTGCGGAAATCCCCACAAGGGCGCCATGATCCGTCAGCTTTCGGGACCATATGTAGGGGGGAAGCCCATGGACTGTTTGAACGTCGGATAATGCCCAACCTCTCCAGGTTGGCGAACTCCTCGCGCGCTATGGCTAGTTTAACTGCATCCAAGCGCCGAGCTTTTGCAAAAACAGGCGGTCCGGTAGTGGTAATAAAATGCTCAACCCCGTGCTTAGCAACTGTTGCCGAAAATGTGGGGACCGTGAGTGCTGGGAACTGAGTGAGCAGTGTGTGGAACTTACCGCCTGCTGCTGTGACGTTGGCTTGTGCTGTTGGTGGGGCCACTCGCGCTGTACAGGGGATAGAATCAAAAGAAAGTGCATTAACCAGGCGCCCGTTAGCGAGATCAACCAACAACCCATGTGAGCACAAAAAATCAGCCCCCAGCATATTGAAATTTACTGTTGCTACAACAAAAGTCCACTCATATGCACGGCCGTGTAGAGACAGAAGCAGAGTCTTCTCACCAAAGGTCTTAATCTCCGAGCCGTTCGCTGCCGTCACCTGGGGACCTCCGGAACCAGCCAGTCTGTCCACGTAGGAAGGTGTGATGAAACTCAACTGGGAGCCTGTGTCGACGAGGAACTGCCTCCCGAAGCGTGCGTCCGACAAGTAGAGCAGCTTGTTCTCCTCCCCGAGGGCCGCGGCTGCTACGACCCCCGGTCTTGGTGTTTCCCGAACGCCCGAACTGGCATGGCGGTACACACTTGTGTGCCCTCTCTGCGAAGCGGCGATGGTAGAAACAAAAGACGTCCGGTCCACGCTCCCTAGCCCTTGCCGCCGCCGTCGTCGGTGAGTCTGGCACCGCTGCCTCTGGTCTCCTGTCATCATTTCAAAGCAGAAAAAGAGAGAATGAAACAGTAAACTCTCGTCCTTAAATATCAGGGACTTCACACCTCATAAATCACGTCCCACAGACCACCTTGCATAATAAAGACAGTCACAATGCATTTCACCACCTTGCATAATAAAGACAGTCACAATGCATTTCTCTCCATGATATCACTTCCACTGTCTCCCATGCATCCTTCAATCGACCCCCCACAGTCTCCAGCCTTGCACACCAAGGCTAAGATTCCTGCCTTTGTTCTGACCTAAAATGCGAGTCACAGAACCGGTCCAACAGGTCCATTGAGTGTTCACCACAAACCCATGAAATTTTGGACGTGATCCATGAGCACCTACAGCGGTGTGAAAAAGTGTTTGCCGCCTTCCTGATTTCCCATTTATTTGTATGTTTGTCACACTTAAATGTTTCAGATTATCAAACAAATTTAAATATTAGACAAAGATAACACAAGTAAACAAAATGCAGTTTTTAAATGAAGGTGTTTATCATTAAGGGAAAAAAATTCAACTAGAAAAGCACTTGGAGAGCGCAGATCTCCGCCAAGCGCCACAGTTCCCCCCCCATACAGTGTTTGTGTGTACGTTTTCAGATTCCTTGACCATGAAAACATATGACTAGCAATTGGATTCACAATGATAGGATTAGTGGTTCAGTAGTAAAAGCATTACCTCCTTGGCGGAGGTAATAAACTGAAGTGTTGGTGTTGTGTCCATCTCCTCCACTGAAAGCAGCACTCAGGGCTTCACTGACGGATGCATATTGGGTAGACAGGTTGCCGTGGGTTTTATATTGGGGTTGCACTCCGTGGCAAAAGAGGGTTTGGAAGCTTCCCCGGCAGAGAGCTTGTGTTTGCGCAGCCCCTATGGCTGCCCGGGGAATTTCTGCCAAATAATCCGGCGCCGGACAGCTGCCCGTCTCAGCTTTTGCAGCGTAGCGCAAACACAGGCACGCTGCCGGGCCCTGCCCACCACTGTTTTCCGCGTGCTTTTGTGCCTAAAACTTTGAAGAACGCGGAGTTTGTGTTCATCAGACACGACGACCAGCGCCCTCCATTGCACCTGCGCACATGTTGAAAATGGCCGTATCTCACATTGTTAAAGAATCCTTTAAAAAATTCCTGTATCCAGACGGTGATCCGGATCATCCCCCAAATTTAATCAGTTCTTCTTTGTACCATTTCCAACAACGCCTGAAAGTTTCATCGAAATCCGTCCAAAACTTTTTGAGTTATCTTGCTAACCAACAGACAAACAAACAAACAGACAGACAGACAAACAGACAAACGCTGGCAAAAACATAACCTCCTCCTGGCCTGCGGCCTGGCGGAGGTAAATATGGCCCTGTGTGGAAAAAGTGATTGCCCCCTAAACTTAATAATTGATTGGGCCACCCTTAGCAGCAACAACTGCAATCAAGCATTTGCGATAACTGGCAATGAGTCTTTTACAGTGCTGTGGAGGAATTTTGGCACACTTATCTTTACAGATTGTTGTAATTCAGCCACATTGGAGGGTTTTTGAGCATGAATTGCCGTTTTAAGGTCATGCCACAACATCTCAATCAGATTCAGGTCAGGACTTTGACTAGGCCACTCCAAAGTCTTCATTTTGGTTTTCTCAAGCCATTCAGAGGTGGACTTGCTGGTGTGTTTTGGATCATTGTCCTGCTGCAAAACCCAAGTGCGCTTCAGCTTGAGGTCACGAACAGATGGCCAGACATTCTCCTTCAGGATTTTTTGGTAGACAGCAGAATTCATGGTTCCATTTACCACAGCAAGTCTTCCAGGTCCTGAAGCAGCAAAACAGCCCCAGACCATCACACTACCACCACCATATTTTACTGTTTGTATGACATTCCTTTTATGAAATGCTGTTACTTTCATGCCGGATGTAATGGGACACACACCTTCCAAAAAGTTCAATTTTTGTCTCGTCAGTCCACAGAGTATTTCCCCAAAAGTCTTGGGGATCATCAAGATGTTTTCTGGCAAAACTGAGACGAGCCTTTATGTTCTTTTTGCTCAGCAGTGGTGTTCATCTTGGAATTCTGCCATGCAGGCCATTTTTGCCCAGTCTTTCTTATGGTGGAGTCATGAACACTGACCTTAACTGAGGCAAGTGAGGCCTGCAATTCTGTGGATGTTGTTGTGGGGTCTTTTGTGACTTCTTGCATGAGTCACCGCTGCCCTCTTGGGGTAATTTTGGTCAGCCAGCCATTCCTGGGAAGGGTCACCACTGTTCCATGTTTTCGCCATTTGTGGATAATGGCTTTCACTGTGGTTTGCTGGAGTCCCAAAGCTTTAGAAATGGCTTTATAACCTGTTCCAGACTGATAGGTCTCAATTACTTCGTTTCTCATTTGTTCCTGAATTTCTTTGGATCGCAGCATGATGTCTAGTATTTGAGGATCTTTTGGTCTACTTCACTTTGTCAGGCAGGTCCTATTTAAGTGATTTCTTGATTGAAAACAGGTGTGGCAGTAATCATGCCTGGGTGTGGCTAGAGAAATGGAACTCAGCTTTCTAAAGATGTGATAAACCACAGTTAATTTATGTTTTAACGGGGGGGGGGGGGGGATCACTTTTTCACAAAAAGCCATGTAGGTTTGGATTTTTTTTTACCCTTAATAATAAACACCTTCATTTAAAAACTGCATTTTGTGTTTACTTGTGTTATCTTTTCTAATATTTAAATTTGTTTGATGATCTTGTGATAGAAATATTTAGATAAGTTAGGATATTAAATATTTTTACACAATGTGCTTTCTCTAAATGTCAGTTAAAAGGTTTCACAGCTTACAGCATACATAACAGGATGTAGGTTATTAGCTTTACACACACACACACACACACACACACACACACACACACACACACACACACACACACACACACACACACACCAGCTCTGCAATGAAGAAATGATTTTTTGCACACATTTAGGGAATTTTCCCCAAGTCATGAGAATTGATCATGAGGTTAGTCATGGGTCGCAAGTGAATAGACCATTTGCTGTGACGTCGCATCCTTTTGTTTACGCTGCCATATTGGACAGCAAAAGCGAGTGGACGGCACATTCGGCAGCTGTTCAGCGGTGTACCAGATCTCAATATATTTACCCGATTTCAACCTACATCTTTGTTTTATTTTATGTTGGCATTGAATTAGACTATGGTGTTTCACTGCTGTGCCTTTGGGTGTACAAATCGCCAGAAAAAGGGATCCACCTTGAAGTTTTACCGGTTCCCAGCTGACGAAGACAGGCGCAGGAGGTGGGTGGCCCGTCGCCTTACTCACGGCTATGCAATCAACATTTTATATCAGGTATGTCTGATGTATCAGTGTCTATAGATGTAATGTTATATCATTGTAAACACTCGTAAATGGTAAAGCATGAGTCTGAATGACTCCATGTTTTAATCCTGTACTCCTGGTTATAAATCAGGTTATTGGGTACATAAACACGCGGAAAACTGTGGTGGGCAGGGCCCGGCAGCGTGCCTGTGTTTGCGCTACGCTGCCAAAGCTGAGACGAGGAGCTGCCCGGAGCGGGATTATCTGGTAGAAATTCCCCGGGCAGCCGTAGTGGTTGCGTAAAAATGAGCTCTGCCGGGGAAGCTTCTAGATTCTCTTTCGGCGCGGAGCGCAACCCCAATAAAACCCACGGCAACCTGTCTACCCAATTTGCATCTGTCAGTGAAGCCCTGAGCGCTGCTTTCAGTGATCTATGAAAACGCTTGCATAACCCATTGGCCTGTGGGTTGTACGCAGTTGTGCGGTGAATTGTAACACCCAGGCTGCGGGCCATCACGGACCAGAGTTCGGAAACAAATTGAGGGCCCCTGTCGGACGTAATGTCCGACGGGACTCCAAAACACGCCACCCACTTGTCTACTTATGTAGTAGTTGCGCAACATCGGACAAAGCCGGCACATCTGACTGAGCAGACGCCATGCTAAAACGCACTTACACAGCGCCCGAGTTGCTGTCCAATATGGCGGTACCAACAAAAATCACGTGAAGCGGGACGTCACTTGCAAAACGTCAATAGAAGACAGTTTGAGAATAACAGGAAGCATCTGACTGCAGCCAGCCAGCCACTGGAGGGCAAAGGAGCATCTGATGAAGAAGCCAGGTTATGAACGGCTCAACAAGAAGATAGCCATTGTGTGAGGTTGTGAGACCACCCAGAAGCAGAAGCTATATGTACCCTTTTCTATTCTTTTTCAGGGTCTTCCGTCTTTGTCTGCTCTTCAGATTGCACTGGGGTGGAGACCCGCCGCTGTGTTACTCTCTGCATGATTCACTAAACAGATAAGTTGAGGAATACTTCATCTCATGTGATTTTTAATTCTCTGATGCATGTTAAATGGTTTTGTGCTAACTGTCCAATTTTGAACACACTTTTCAGACTCCAGTTGTACAATCTGAAACATTTAAGTGTGACATACAAAAAAAAAAGAGAAATCAGGAAGGGGGAAAACACTTTTTCACACCACTGTACCTCTACCAAGGCCATATCTCGCAATGTGCGTTAGGACGGAGGTACAGACGGACCGTTATATTTTTTGGGGTTTGCAGACAGAGGAGGAGGACCCAAATGCAGGTGATGAATAGTTCATGGAAGATTGATTAAAGACAAAATAAAGAACAGCATAAATGGAGGAACCAGATGGAATGGGGGATAAAACCAAATTGTAGCAGGATGCAGATTAACAATGAGCCATATTATGACATTCTATTCACTCCTCAGTTGTGAAATGTGTATAGCACATTTGTGGGTGTGGCCCAGTCCGTTTTGTTATCACAGGCATTGGGGAAATGGTCTGTGTGCCGGTGAAAAATGCAAGAAGGCTGGCTAATCCAATCCAAAGCGCTCCTGCCCATCTTTTAATGCACAGAGGTGTATTATCTAAAGTAAACTCTGATCATGATAGCTTGTTGAAGATGGGTTTGTATTGGCCAAAGGGTGTGTGCATGAATCAAATGCATGCGATAGTAATACTGCTTGGCAATAAGCAGGCATTGATCCCAGTTGATGCCCAGTAAGTTATTTTAGAGAGGACAAATGGGGAAGAGATGATGCTGGATTGAACAACTGAGCTGAATAGTTTAATGTTGTGTTGTAGCGGTTTGATTCAACCCCCACAACACACAGACAGAACACAGAGACAGTCAGCTCGCACTCCTGGGTTTTTTCCGCTGCATGCTGCGTTTACAGCCGTGAGGTTAAATTGTCATCCATGCATTGTGTTCATGCATCCTGTCTGTACCCCTGATATGCAAATGCCCAGATTAACTGCTGTGAATGTCTTTGATCTATTGTTTGAGTTGAGTATATAAGCTGCACTGTGCTGTAAATCTCTCTCTCTCACTCTCACTTCAACTGCTGCTGCAGACACGCACTCTGTGTCTTCTTCTCTGAGAGCCGTGGGCTCGCTCCCGGCGCGCACACACGGCGCCGGGAGAGGAGCTCGTGACGGCGGTATGATTAATAAAACCTGCTTAAAACCTCCAACAACGCTGCCTTATTCTATCATCCGCCGCAGTGTGCATGGATGCAACACGCAGACATAAATGGGTTTGAAATGGATATTTTCATAAACCCATGCACTGGTCCTTTTTTCTCCCCTGTGCAGTGAAAAACTCTGCTCTTTTCTTCAAATGAACTGGAACAGTCTATACCACAGGTGGATAGTCTGTAGTTAATTGTCCTCAAATCAGTACATTTGACAGAAAAACCACAGTTGAGTATGTGTCCCTCATCACCCCAGACAGGACACGTGCATGTGAATGGGAAAAAGATCAATCGAAGGAGATGACTGAGGACACGGATATGACAGACAGGACGATAAACACTGGCTGGTGTAGGCACGCACCACTGGTCAGTCCAGACCTGATCTGGGGCTACACCGGCTGAAGCAGATGTAGATGCATCTCCTGTCTCTCCTGGAAGTTAGAATGAAAAGTAAAATCAGCACACTCCATGTTCATTCATTCCCTTAAAAATGAACACATTAATGCCTAATAAGTCTGTGATTAAAATCAAAATGTGGCTGATATAAAAAAAACCCCCATCAAGTTCATCATCATAGTCTAATTACAAAGATGGTTGATTATACTACAGCTGTTCCAACTCTGTCCATTAAAATAACAGAAAATCCCAGCACATGCTGTTTTCCCATGAGCTCCTGAGCTGCGTGATTTCAAAACACCTCTGAAATAGCAAGGCAAGTTTATCTGTATAGCACATTTTATATACAAAACAATTCAAAGTGCTTTACATAAAACATTAACACATTACAGCAAGTTGCAAAAGGAATACATAAGAATTTAAAAGCAAACTAAAAAATAAATTAAAGAGAAACAAAAACAAGCTAAAACAGAATAAGATAAAGTGCAAGAAATAAAAGTTACAGTACATTGTGGGAAATTAACAATTGTTCTACTAAAAGACAGAAGCAAATATGATAGTTCTTAACCTTGATTTCAAGCAGCTGAGCGTTTCAGCTGCCCTGATGCTTTTTGGGAGTTTGTTCCATATATGTGAGGAGCATCAAAACTGAACACTGCCTCACCATGTTTGGTTGTAACTCTGGGCACAGACAGTAGGCCTGACCCTGATAACATGAGGGATCTGGGTGGTTCATAATGGATCAGAAGATCTGAAATGTATTTTGGCCCTAAACCATTCAGAGCTTTAAAAACCATCAGCAGTATTTTGAAATCTATTATTTGACAGACAGGAAGCCCATGTAAAGATCTGAGTACTGGACTTATATAATCTACTTTCTTGGTCTTTGTGAAGCCTTGAGCAGCAGTGTTCTGAGCCAACTGAAGCTGTCTGGTGGTCTTTTAAGGAGACATGTGAGGACAACATTGCAGTAGTCCAGTTTAGTGAAGATAGCATTAAATGCGCTTCTGATGACATACCTCCTTTTTCCTGATCAAAAGGGCATTGTCATAAAATGTAGCAAAATACCAATGTGCTGACACTGCATTGCTGTCACACCTGTTTGAAATGAGGCCCCATCCTGGTAGCACAAAGCAGGTACACTGTCCACTGGTAATTAGATGGCATGATGCACAGCGTGAAAAATATACCATGTGCTGGTAGAAACTACCAAAAGCACTGTAGCAAGGAGAGAAGTGTGGCGGAAATGTCCACTGGTGGTAATGGGGCCTAAAGTTGCCGCGAGGAGCGGCAAGGCAGGACTGGTTAAGTAAGAAATAGTGGAATGCAAACTGGGAAACAGAAGGAGAGATGGGTGTGGAGAGTCAGTAAGAGGTTACATAATCACAAAAGATAAAGCAGAGATCATAACCAAGGATAAACAGGTAGAGTGTCATGACGGCCGCTGGGCCGTCATCTGTCTCATCAGCTCCAGCTGCGCACAGACCAGCAGGTGCTAATCAGCGGCTGTTAAAAGCCAGTGTTGCTGACAGCCCGGCACGGAGTCGTCTGTCTTCCTCGTCAGAGTATGAGCCAGAACTTCGTTCTCAAGCCAAGCCAAGAACGTCTCGTCAGGACCGACCACGTAAGAGAACTCTTTGCTTTTCAACCCCTTGCCTTTACCCCTGTGCACAGGTGGACCTCCCAGGCGGCGGACCAACTTCCCCAGCCGACGGGGCGTTGCCACCTCCATCACGGAGCTCCTCGTTACCACCACAGCTATGGGTACAATCACCACCACAGCTACAGGAACTATCATCATTACAGCTACAGGAGCTACCGTCATCACGGCTACAGGTACAACCACCACCTCTGCTACGGATATAATCATCGTCACTGCTACAGGTGCAATCACCACCACTGCCACGGGCACAATCACCACCACGTTGCACGGACACTGGAAGTCAGCAGGACATAACCTGTGGCACATCCAAGTAAGCCTTACCACCTACAATTACCCGCCATCGTTGAACAGCTGTAATTGTTTCTTCTTGTGTGTTCCAGGGTTGCCAGGTCGCCATCTGAACTGCTCAGTTCCAGTGACCAGACTTCGATACTTGCACTCACACACGCACTACACTCCCTCACTATATAATAAAGAATAATTGTCTATATCTGCTCGTGTCAGTGTCTGTTTCCTGGGTCCAGAACATGTCAGTACGACTCCGTCACGTTGACCCAGGGACAGTACACAGTTGCGCAAATTAAACACACTTAGCGCTCGGGTAGATATGTTATCACACCAACAGACAGTTATTCTTCACCAACTGACTCAAATTCACAGCCGGCTGGATCGTCTGGAGGGACACCAGACGTTCTCCCCGACCGCTAGTGCTCCAACCCCTGCAGGCTTAGTGACAGGTCAAACTAACATCTCATCTTCTTCTCGCCTCACCCCTGTTCCCACTCCTGCCCGGTTTAGCGGAAAACTCGGGGAAGCCCGAGGGTTCATTCTACAATGTGAATCAGTTTTCCTCCGCGTTCCGGGAGACTTCGCCATAGACTCAAGTAAGATTGGTTATATCATCAACTTGTTCATCAACTTGTTGGGGGGGTAGAGCCTTAGACTGGGCATATACAGTAATGGCTAAACCAAGTTATCCTGTGTTAACTTACCAGCAGTTTGTGGCGGAGTTTATGTCAGTGTTTGATCATTCAGATAGGGGTGCAGTGTTGACAGAACGGCTGTTGAGTCTGCAGCAGGGTAATAGATCAGCTGCTGACTATGCTATTGACTTCCGGGTCCTGGCCGCAGAGATTGGGTGGGGGGAACCGTCACTTTGTGGTATCTTCCTTCGCAGTCTCAACGCTGAATTAAAGGATGAGTTAGCGGCACGGGACAAACCGGATAATTTGAGCGAGTTAATTGCTCTTACCATAAGCCTGGATAGTAGATTAAGGGAGCGAGCGGCCGAACGGTGAACTACTTCCCGTTCAGCTAAACCCCGCCCTCGTTCCACTAGCTCTCCTCTGCTCGCTCTACCCGCGTCAGAGGAACTTCTGGATCAAGAGGCCATGGTAATAGGGCAGTCAAAAGTGTCAGCGGCTGAGAGACAGCGCCGCAGGGATCTTGGCCTTTGTTTCTATTGTGGGAAAGAGTCACATGGGGTATTTGAATGTCCCAGTCGGTTAAAAGGGAAGGTCCATGGATCGCAGTAGGGGGATTCACGGACAAGAACTTAGAAAAACCCCTCACTAGTTTCCGCATACCCATCAGATTAATTCACACGCATACAGAACATTCCACGCTGGCTTTAGTAGACTCAGGAGCTGAGCAGAACTTTGTTTCCAGAGACCTGGCAACCCGGATGGGCCTCAGCTGTCAGACTCTGGATCCCCCTGTCAATCTCATTACCCTGTCCAAGGCGTCACTGACCACCGTCGCCTATCAGACGGCCCCAGTTTCTGTGATTGTTTCAGGTAACCACAGGGAGGAGATTAGGTTTCTGATTCTGCCCGTCTCATCCTCGCCCGTCATCCTGGGGTACCCCTGGCTTCGGCTACACAATCCCACCATTGACTGGCAAGCAGGGAGTATTACAGCGTGGAGTACATTCTGTCTGAGTGCCTGCCTCCAATCTGCGGTGTGTGCCCCATCTGTCAAGGTGCCTCCACCCTCGACGTCACCCCTGGATCTGTCCAAGGTACGGTTTACCATGACCTGGGGTTAGTATTTAGCAAGTCTCGGGCGTTGTCGCTACCCCCCCATCGACCTTACGACTGTGCTATTAATCTGAAGGCTGGGGCCCCTCTTCCTGCTAGCCGCCTGTACAGCCTATCAGCCCCGGAGCGTGAGGCCATGGACCCCTACATCAAGGAATCCTTGGCCTCTGGTATCATCCGCCTGTCGTCCTCCGCCGTGGGTGCCGGTTTCTTCTTCGTTGGGAAGAAGGATGGCTCATTACGCCCCTGCATCGACTTCCGGGGCCTTAATGAGATTACGGTAAAGGACAAGTATACTCTGCCTTTGATGAACACAGCCTTTGACTCCCTCCAGGGGGCGTCCTGGTTTACCAAACTGGATCTCAGGAATGCCTATCACCTGGTGCGCATCAGAGAAGGTGACGAGTGGAAGACGGCTTTCCGGACCCCAAGCGGTCATTTCGAGTACCTGGTAATGCCGTTTGGGTTAACCAACGCTCCGGCCGTCTTCCAGCGGCTAATAAACGATGTTCTGTGGGACTTCCTTAACTCGTTTGTGTTCATGTATCTTGATGATATACTAATCTTCTCTCGCACATTAGAGGAGCACCAGGTGCACGTCCGAAAAGTGTTACAGCGCCTCCTGGAGAACCAACTGTTCGTCAAGGCAGAGAAGTGTGAGTTTCACACTGACCACACCTCCTTCCTTGGGTTCATCATTGCTCGGAACAAGGTGCTCCCAGACCCGGCCAAGGTCAAGGCAGTAGTGGATTGGCCCGCACCAACCTCTAGGAAGCAGCTTCAGGGATTCTTGGGCTTTGCTAACTTCTATCGTCGGTTTGTGCCCAATTTTGGAAATATCGTTCATCCTCTGACTGCGCTCACCTCCCCAAAGACCCCGTTTTGCTGGAGTGAGGAGGCAGCCAGGGCGTTTGGAAAACTTAAGGAGGAGTTTGCTTCTGCCCGTGTTCTAACCCAGATGGACCCGAATCTACAGTGCTCGGTGGAGGTGGACGCCTCTGATTCGGGGGTAGGAGCGGTGCTCTCCCAACGTTCCCCTGAAGACGGTAAGATCCGCCCATGTGCCTACTTCTCTCGTCGCCTGTCACCGGCGGAGAGGAATTATAGCATAGGAGACAGGGAGCTGCTGGCGGTGAAACTCGCCTTGGAAGAATGGAGACACTGGCTGGAGGGGGCTGCTCAGCCGTTCGTTGTATGGACTGATCACCGCAACCGGGAGTACCTCAGGACGGCGAAGCGCCTGAATGCACGCCAGGCTCGTTGGTCCCTTTTCTTTGGCCGATTTAATTTTACCATCACCTATCGGCCGGGGAGCAAGAACGGTAAGCCGGACACCCTTTCGCGGCAGTTTGATGTACCATCCACTGAAGATCAGGAAGCACCCATCCTACCGCCCTCCTGTGTTGTGGGCGCCCGGTCCTGGGGTATTTGTAGGACAGTCCGAACAGCGCTGAAGACTGAGCCAGATCCGGGGGGGGGGGGGGGGTGGTCCCCCGGGCCGCCTGTTTGTTCCACGCTCTATTCGGGGTCAAGTGATTGGCTTGTCATCCGGGAGTGGGTTTGACTGTGGACCTTCTCCAGAGGACCTTCTGGTGGCCAGGGCTGTGGAAGGACGTTGTAAGTTACATCCGGGCTTGCGCTCAATGCACCACTGGGAAAACGACATCATCCCCCCCCGGCGGGTCTGTTACACCCTCTGCCGGTCCCTTCCCACCCTTGGTCCCATGTGGCCATGGATTTTGTGACTGGGTTGCCCCCCTCAGATAATTTTACCACAGTTTTGACTATTGTGGACCGTTTCTCGAAGGCGGCCCATTTTGTGCCCCTTCAGGGTTTGCCCACGGCCCAGGAAACAGCGGACCTCCTTGTCCAGCATGTGGTCCATCTCCACGGCATCCCCGCTGACATAGTGTCGGACCGGGGACCACAGTTCATCTCTCAGGTCTGGAAAGCGTTCTGCGCAGCGCTGGGAGCCACAGCTAGCCTCTCTTCAGGGTATCATCCACAGAGTAATGGCCAGTGTGAACGGGCTAACCAGGAGCTTGAGGCCGCGCTGCGTTGTGTCATCTCCTCCTGTTCGTCCTCTTGGAGCAAGCACCTTCCTTGGATAGAGTACACCCATAACACCACGATCTCTACGGCCACGGGTTTCTCTCCTTTTAAGGCATCGTTTGGGTTTGATCCACCACTGTTCCCGGAGGAGGAGAAGGAGGTAGCGGTCCCGTCTGTCCAGACCCACATAAGGCGCTGTCGGCGAGTATGGTCCATCGCCCGCAGGGCTCTTTTGAAGACCATTGAACGCAACATCCAGGTGGCCAACCGTCACAGGAGACCCACCCCGGACTACAAGGTGGGTCAGAAAGTTGGTTGTCTACCCGGAATATTGGTGTACCGGCTGAGAAGCGCAAGCTCACTAAGCGCTTCATTGGTCCTTACACCATTTCTCGAATTGTCAATCCTGTGTCTGTGCGCTTGTCTCTCCCCCCTTCCATGCGCATCTGCCCCACCTTTCATGTCTCCCAGGTTAAACCTTACATCCCACACCCTCTGTGCCCGCCCCCCGCGGCTCCTGCCCCCCCGAGGATGATCGATGGCCATCCAGCCTGGGGGGTGACTGCCATCTTGGACGTTCGCAGGCGGGGTCGTGGTCTTCAGTATTTGGTGGACTGGGAGGGCTTTGGACCGGAGGATCATTCTTGGATTCGCCCAGCGTTGATCCTGGATAAGCAGTTGATCCGCGACTTCCATCGGGCGAATCCAGGTAGAATTGGGCAGGTGCCTGGAGGCACTGCTAGAGGGGGGAATACTGTCATGACGGCCGCTGGGCCGTCGTCTGTCTCATCAGCTCCAGCTGTGCACAGACCAGCAGGTGCTAATCAGCGGCTGTTAAAAGCCAGTGTTGCTGACAGCCCGGCACGGAGTCGTCTGTCTTCCTCGTCAGAGTATGAGCCAGAACTTCGTTCTCAAGCCAAGCCAAGAACGTCTCGTCAGGACCGGCCACGTAAGAGAACTCTTTGCTTTTCAACCCCTTGCCTTTACCCCTGTGCACAGGTGGACCTCCCAGGCGGCGGACCAACTTCCCCAGCCGACGGGGCGTTGCCACCTCCATCACAGAGCTCCTCGTTACCACCACAGCTACGGGTACAATCACCACCACAGCTACAGAAACTATCATCATTACAGCTACAGGAGCTACCGTCATCACGGCTACAGGTACAACCACCACCTCTGCTATGGATACAATCATCGTCACTGCTACAGGTGCAATCACCACCACTGCCACGGGCACAATCACCACCACGTTGCACGGACACTGGAAGTCAGCAGGACATAACCTGTGGCACATCCAAGTAAGCCTTACCACCTACAATTACCTGCCATCGCTGAACAGCTGTAATTGTTTCTGCTTGTGTGTTCCAGGGTTGCCAGGTCGCCATCTGAACTGCTCAGTTCCAGTGACCAGACTTCGATACTTGCACTCACACACGCACTACACTCCCTCACTATACAATAAAGAATAATTGTCTATATCTGCTCGTGTCAGTGTCTGTTTCCTGGGTCCAGAACATGTCATAGAGACTACCAAAGTAAAACTAAACAGAGCCAAAACAGGAAGTACTTTCAAAATAAATCTAATATCAAAATGAGACAAGAAAATCGTGAGAATAACAGGGAGATACAATTAGAATAGACAAGGGATTTTTTAATTTAAAGCTACAGACCAAATAAAAGTTAGAATAAATACAGACATTACACAGATGGCAGTATGGAGGAACAGACGGATGAAAGGGCAAAGGGTATGTTCTCTGTGCTAAATATTTCAGTTGCAAATACCTGTGAAGAGAAACCAGTTGGACATTCTTTATACACCACCTCCATCACACCTGTTTCCTCATTTCATTGAGAAAGAAGACAAAAGCAGACTTCATGTTCCGTCTGGTTTTGCTGGCTCTGACTTTACTGAGGACAAACGTGAAAGGAGGTAAGTGGAACATTTACTGCTCATAAAATGTGAACTACATGTAAAATTAGAAGGATATGAATAAAAACAAACTCAACAGGGTGAAAATGTATAAAAATAGGTGATCATTACAGCTGATGCTCATACTACAAGTGTACTGATTTTAAATGAGTCAGACTAAAAATAACTTGAGCCAGACTTAAATGACGCATTTGATGATGTCAGTACTGGACAAAATTACAGACTTCCAAGCTAGTAATTCGTGACCTCACCTGTGTTATGATTGCCCTTTGCAGGACAAAGATGAGACGCCAGAAGCCAGCAGTGAGTTTGTTATTTTATTAACAAAAAAGTACAAAATAATGTGCCACGAGGGGCAAAACACATACTACAATACATGACCTCGATGGGTCAAAATAACTGAACAAATACAGAGAATCAAAAAGTCACTTTCAAGTAATACAGCGAGGGTGAAACCCAGTGCTGGAAAGAGACTGGAGTCGGGCTTGGGGACTCCAGCCTAAGCAGGGTGTGAGATCACAGCGAGGAGTGAAGCTCCACTGTGATCTTAAATAGTGCAAAAACAAACCACAAACAGGTGAGACAGATAATGAGGAATTGAGTGCCTGCAGCTGTGACAGCCTGCCAGCAGCCTGACAGGCGGAAGTGCTGCCGCGGCACTGTCAAAATAAAAGCACAATGTAATTCCCATAATAAACAAGACTAAATAATGGACAGAAGAAAGGAATGCCCCGCACTAGGGATCACTACAGTGCCCCCGCTTTAAGGGATGGATTTCCAGGCGTCCCAACGTAACATCTAGGACAGGCATGTCCAAAGTCCGGCCCAGGGGCCAAATGCGGCCCCTGTTCAAATTTCCACCGGGCCGCAGCCTCTGTCATCAAATCAATAATTTGCGGCCAGCCAACACTGTTGACCACAGTATAAAATACACGCATACAAAATAGCTATTTTATATTTCACTAGAAGATGGCAGTAGCCCTTTGGCTGCACTCCCGCTGCATGACCCTTGTGTGACCCTTTCCAGCACATAACTAAAATGGCGACTGTAACTAAAAAAAAGGAACGTTGACAGTGAGGGCCGGTGCTTCCAGGACAAGTGGAAATTGGAGTATTTTTTCACTGAAATACGAAACAACTGTGTCTGCCTAATTTGCCAAGAGACTGTGGCTGTTTTCAAGGAATTTAATATCAAGAGGCACTACCAGACGAAACATGCTAATTACAGATGTTTCATCTGATATTAAGAGACAGTTAGAGGCAAACGGAGTAGAGTCTGATTTCTTTTTTTCGTTCGCCTGCGACGAAAGCATGGATGCATCTGACACCGCTCAGTTACTGATTTTTTTAAGAGGAGTGGACAATAAAATGAACGTGAGTGAAGAGCTACTTGACCTCCAGAGCCTTAAGGACCAAACAAGAGGAATAGATTTATTTGTTTCCATTTGTTCCGCCGTAGATGACATGAAACTACTGTGGAATAAAGTCACTGAGATTATTACGGATGGCGCACCTGCCATGGCTGGTGAGCAAAGTGGATTATCAGCTCTAGTCTGAAACAAAGTCAGTGAAGAAGGAGGCAAAGCTATAAAACTCCACTGTATTATTCACCAACAAGTTCTCTGTACCAAACATCTGAAATATGATCATGTTATGAAACCGGTGATAAAGGGTATTAATTATATTCGCTCCAAAGCCCTGTGCCACCGCCAGTTTCAACAGTTTCTTCTCAGCATCCAGGCTGAATATGGAGATGTTGTGTATCACAACGACATAATATGGCTCAGTCGGGGGTCTGCACTGCAGCGCTTCTACCCTCTTAGGGAGGAAATCGGACAATTCTTGGCAGCAAAGGGACAGCCGATGCTAGAACTATCTGATCCTATTTGGCTGGCTGATTTTGGATTTTTAGTTGACATAACACGACATCTGAACGCACTGAACACGAGCCTTCAGGGGCAAAATGCAGTGGTAAGCCAACTGTATTCACACATCTTTATTTCGGATAGATTAAAAGTAAAGATTAAAAAGAAACAGAATAATATGACAAAGGGGGAAAAAATCCAACAAGGTCAAATTAAACAATAACTCCTCTGATTATACAGTTCAACATAAGTTATCCGAAATAGGTGATGGCTGAAGCCGCAGCTTATATTGCCCACCCATATTCCATCCAAGAATTCAAAAGAAAAACAAAACAAGAGCGATTACAATTCAGAACAAAGCTAAGACAAAATGTGACAAAAAATAAAATAAAATAAAGCAACAACACAACACAGGCTGGATATGACAATCCTTATGTGATTTTATATGTCATCTTGTATATATGTTGGAGTATTTCTTCCTTTAGTTTTTGTTTAAATTGTCCAAGCGTTGTACATGATTTTAATTCAGGTCCAAAATCGTTCCATAATCTGACTCCTTGCACTGAAACACAGTGTTGCTTGATGGTAGTTCTCACTGAAGGTTTTTGAAATATACATGTTCCTCTGAAATGATATTGTTTCTCCCTTATTTGGAACAACTTTTGGATATTTGCAGGCAGTGATAGATTCTTCACTTTAAACATTATTACTGCAGGTTTAAAGTCAACCAGATCTTTCAACTTGAGAGCTTTTAATTTAAGAAAAAGTGGGTTTGTTGGTTCCCTGTAAGCAGCTTTGTTTATTATTCTAATAGCTCTCTTCTGAAGCATAAAGACTGGATATATGTTTGTTTTATATGTATTTCCCCATACTTCAGTACAATATGTCATGTATGGGAGTATTAATGAATGATACAAAGTATATAGTGTGGGTTGATTCAGCAAATATTTCACTCTGTGTAGTATTGCAATTGATTTGGATATTTTACCTTTAATATAATTAATATGCAACTTCCAACACAGTTTATTATCAATTACTACTCCAAGAAATTTAATTTCAGATACCCTTTCAATCTCTACACATTTACACTGAGTTTAGACACTAAGCTGTTGTGATGGTTGTTAAAAACTATAAATTTTGTCTTACTTAAATTGAGCGTTAATTTGTTTGAATCAAACCACAGTTTAAGCTTTCCTAATTCCTTTCCGACTGTATCCAAAAGTTGTTCCAAATTGCTTCTACTGCATAATAGATTAGTGTCATCGGCAAACAATATTAAATCCATTTTTTCTGAAACTTTACATATATCATTTATATACATATTGAATAACTGGTCCCAAAACTGAACCCTGTGGGACTCCACAAGTAACCTTCAATAACTGTGAGTTTTTGTTACCAACACATACATACTGATATCTATTCTTTAAGTAACTACATAACCAGGACAGTGCTACCCCCCTAATACCACAATTTTGTAGTTTCTTTAATAATAAATTATGATCCACTGTATCAAATGCTTTTTTAAGATCCAGGAATACCCCAACTGAGTACTCTTTATTTTCAATGGCAGTTGATATTTTTTCTATAAATTCCATTAGAGCAAATGCAGTTGTCCTCTTGTGTCTGAACCCATATTGCTGCTCACACAATAAATTATTCTTCAGTATGAAGTTGTCAGTTCTCTCACAGAATATTTTTTCAAGTATCTTGGAAAATTGTGGCAATAGTGAAATTGGTCGATAGTTTGAAAGTTCCCCTCTGTCACCCGTCTTGCATATCGGAATTACTTTAGCTATTTTCATTGCATTGGGAAATATACCTGTTTGGAGAGACAGGTTACAGATATATGTCAGTGGTTTCACTAAGCATTCAATAATAGTTTTGACTAAGAGCACGTCAATACCATCACAGTCCGTAGATGTTTTACTTTTAAACGATTTAACAATTTCAATGACCTCTCTCTCGTCTGTGTTCTTTATGAAAATGGAGTCTTTTATAGCAGTGTTTTTGCTTATTGTATCACCCGTAGGTGCTGTAGTGGGTATTTCTCGAGCCAAATTAGGACCAATGTTAACAAAAAAGTTATTAAATTCATCTGCAGGTGAAACTGCATTCACACTCTGAGTCGTTTTATTATTTTTTTAAAAATCGGTTGGGCAGCTTGTATTTCTGTTTTTATTTCCAAGAATATTGTTAAGTCTTGTCCATGTATTTTTAATATTGTCTCTGTTTTTCTCCAGTTCTTTACTGTAATAGTCTCTTTTACTACATCTCATTATACTATATGTTAACTTATTTTTGTATGTTTTATACCGCTGCTCTGCTTCTTTTGTCCTTTTCTTTAGAAAAGCTTTATATAATGAATTTTTCTTTTTGCACGCCTTTTGTAATCCTTTGGTTAACCATGTGTAACACAATAATACTGTATACCACTGTACCACTGTATACACACAGGGTAACAGGGTATCACGGGACAGGGTTACACCCACTAACACCTGCGCTCGCCAGATTTTTGTATGTAACCCTTACTAACACCCACTCACCCTACTTACTTTAGGTGTAGTACCCTTTTTGGTAGTATTGTGTTATGACAATGTAGTTACCTTAACTTTTCTACCTGGGTAGAGGGATAATTGGGCCACGTCTGACTGACTCTGGATTCGTAGGAGCCTGGGAGGTGCAACAACAGACAACACATACACAGCCGTATAGAACTTGCAACTATATATATTATTTACAATTATGTACACAAAAATAAATACATAGCGCAATAAAATAGAAAAATTAAAAACAAAATACAGTGATCCCTCGCTACTTCGCGCTTCACCTTTCGCGCCCTCAGTGCATCGCGGATTTTTCAAAAATATTCATCAAAAATTCAAAATTGAGAAATAATGGGCGGGCGCTAGCAGAAGGCAGGGAGACTACATTAGACCATCAGGTATCAACACTGAGAGCCCCACCTCTCTGTTCGCTGTTCTCGTGTTGGCTCGGCTCGGAAATCTCGCAAGCTGATTGGCCGAGACGTTTCACCCCACAAGCTGATTGGCCGAGACGTTTCACCCACCTCCTCTCCCTGCATGAAGGGAAGGAAGACCGCATTCATTGCTCTTTATCGCTCGTGTTACATAGTCTCGCTGCGTGGAAATTTTTGCTGTTCTCTTGTGCCATTTTGTGCGAAATAGTCTTTCCGTCGAGCCACTACGCCGCCTCCTGCAGCTTCTCCAGCTCTATCGGAAGCTGCCCTCGATGATCCTGCGCTTCTAGCACCTGACGATGAGGCGTCACCTGAGGAGCAGTAAAGCTCTCATTAACCTGTGAAGTAAATCATCTTCATCTTGAGTTACGTATCTTGTTATAAGAATAAAAGAGTTCTAAAAACATATTTATGTACACTTTATTTACATCTACGAATGTATGTACACGTACACACACACACACACGTATCATATGAGAGAGAGAGAGTGAGAGAATGAACGTACGTATTATTTATGGATGACATCATTAGGAGTGACGCTACTTCGCGGTTTTTCACTTTTCGCAGTCGGTTCTGTAACCCATTAACCGCGATAAGTGAGGGATCACTGTACTCCAAATTATATTTACAATATTCACAGTTCTTGTTTGTCCTTTCCAGGTGACTAGTGGAGTCACCTTTAGCAGTTCATAGGGTTCGGGCTTCAGCTCGCCATCCAGATTTGGAGAATCACGCTCTGGTCAAACCAGTCCAAAGGGGAAAAAAAAAAAAGAACCTGACCTATAAAATAGGTCTGAACACAAAGAGCTTAGTCTATAATCTAAGTCAATTTCCCCAAATCAACAAATGTGCATAAAACAAACACATCTACCATTCAAACCCATCAACATGGTGCTACAATGATGAATGAAGTGCATTTGGAACACTTGACATCACAGGACATTTGTGCAGTGTGCTGCACCAAGCTAACATCACATCTAGCATAACAATTTATCACAATTTTGCACTTTAAACACACACAGACCACAGATATAACTTTCACCATTAAGTACCAATTAATGGCAAGGGAACTGGGAACTTTGCTAACCGTTACAGCCTTGAAAAATAGCTTTTTCTTATGAAAAAAAACTAGCCGAATTTAGCATCGGCGGCTAGCGTTTTTAAGCTAGCGGTTAGCATCCACATGCACAATGAATAAATAGCACTCACCATGCTAAGTGGCTCGTGCTTCAATGGGGTTCCCGCGCTCAACGGCGTCGGTAGCCTTTGGATCCCAATCTTAAAATTTAATAGACGGGGCATTAGAATTTGGCAATACCGCAATGTCTCATTTCTCATTTTGGTTTAGGCTTACCAATTTCAAGGGTTTTATCCAGGCAAAGGCTGCTATCAGCATGCTAGCGTCGCCATATCACCAAGGACCGTCTCTCTCTCTCTGGTCTGTGTCTTTCGGCGTCTGGCACAACTGAGCCAAAGATGCAAGTCATCCCAGATCCAGGGAGAGAGCGCTTAACCCACTGGCTGGCGTGGCCCAGCAACGGCGCAGCCATTGGTTACAATAAATATCAACACACAATACTAGGAACTTTATCAGAATATTCTAGAAAACGTTCCTAACTATTTATGAATATATATTTATTTAAATATTCATATTCAAATTATGTATTCCCATTGTGAAATGGGTGTTTTTCTTTTTAAAAGCGGTATCAATATTTATAATTTAATTCACGTCAAACCATCCACTCCCATTGTGAAATGAATGTCCCCCTTCTTCTTAAAGCGGTATTGTGGCGGTTCGTTTTAACCCCACAACAGACTAAGGACACTCAGCCCTCTTTTCTCTGTTTTTCTGCTGCATTACTGAGAAGCAATGTGCCATTCATGTATTTGTGATGCAAACATGCATGTGTTGTGATGTAATGCGCCATTCTGTATAGTGTGCATATGGCTTGTCCTTACTGTGCTTTTTCTGAGCATCTTAGATGTGCTTTGGTGTATTAATGTCTACAGGTAGACGAGTTTCTTCTGTCTCACCTATGTGATGTTAATCGATGCCTTTCATCCTTTGTACTCATGCGTCCTGTCCTTACTGTGACCTAGAGGCTCAGATCAATATGTAGATGTGCTTGTTAGCCTCTTTGTCTTGCACTTAGAGCGAGGTCTAGCTAATCTGCCCATTGTGATGTATGGCTTACAAATGCAAATACCTCCTGCCTGTTCTGTTGTCCCTTTGATCATTCTAGACTGTGGGGTATGTCTTTTTGATGTATTGTTATGATCAAGTATTTAAGGTGCAACTCTGTAACGCAATCTCTCTCTTACTCTCTCACTCTGATCCTGCAACAGGTGGACACACTGTGTCCGCCTCTCTTTCTCTGAGAGCCTAGGGATCCCGCTCCGGGCTGCTCCACTATGCACCGGAGAGAGGATCCTGTGAAGGCGACATGATTAATAAAACCTGCTCAAAACCACAGCACTGCTGCTTATTTTTCATGCCGCTTCACTGGTGACCCCTCGAACACGCACACGTTTTGTGCGAAAGCAACCTTCCGAGCTGGACAACCACACAGCTGCGTTGGTGGCCCCTTGAAGACGCACACGTTTTGTGCAACGCAGCCTTCTGTTTTGGATGGCCACGCTGGCGAACCAACGCTGAAAAAAACGAGCGGCCAGCGAACGCAACACCCGGGCATGAATGCTCCGTCGCAGCGGCCTACTGGTTCCCCCTCCCTGCGGCTTCAGGGAGACTTCGACGCGGAGCCAACACAGGCGAGCCGTTCTCCGGACATCACCCACGACCGGGTAAACTGCAGAAAACGTCATGGCACACATAGGGAATTCAGCGGTTTTGCGGTTCCCGAGGCTTTAGGGTTACGCCTGAACCTAAAGTCAACACGCCAGTCCCTCTGCCCTCATCACAGCCGCCATTCAGCCTCGTCTTTTCTTCATGGCCGCACGAGCGACAACGATCGTCTCCTCCCTCTCACCGCTCCAACGCAGCTGCACGAGCGCGGGGCACAAAGATCGTCTATTGCCTCGCACCGCACCAACGCGCCTCCACGAGCCCGGAGGACGGAGATCGTCTACTTCCTCACACCGCTCCAACGCAGCTGCATGAGCCTGAGGAACATAGGATCGTCTATTCCCTCCCGCCGCTCCAACGCATCTGCACGGGCCTGAGGGACTAAAGATCGTCTATTTCCTCTCACCGCTCCAACGCACCATGGCCAATCTACAGCCACAGCTCAACCTGGATTTTACCGGCGCCGTCTGCGCCGTTCTCCACCAAGTTTCTGCACCCTGACTCACCACTCCAGCGGCCCACCCACGCACTGAACCCCCGCGCACGCATCGGGGAGTTACAAGGACGGCGCATCACGCACGGGACAAGTAACGGCTCCACAGACTGCCTTCCTCCTTCGCCGCTGCCTTTCAGGGCTGCCCGCTCACCTGAAGCACGCATGCAGCACGCTCGAAGGATTTGTTAACAGTCTCAGCCACGCCAGAGACCGCCATCGTCCTCCGCCGCTGCCCACAGAACCTTCAGGGCTGCTCGTTCACCTGAAGCAAGCACGCAGCTCGCCACTGGATTTTTTAATGGTCTTAGCCACGGCACAACGGGATTTCAGCCGTCAGCTGTTCCCGGGAGCTTTGGGGTTGCTTCAGCACCCAAAGCCAACAGTCCCCCTGCTTTGTTTACTTTTTCTCTTACAGCCGCTCCTGCTTTTCTTCATGGCCACAAGAGGAGTCAAAGACTAATTTTTCTTCTTGTGATCTCCGCACGTGCAACGGGACAAACCCTCGACGTCACGGAGCAGCAAGCAATTTTTGCACGGCTCAGGACGATTTCACAGCTCCTGCCGGCACTTACTACCCCTCCCCTCCCTCCCCCTCCGCCTGCAGCGAGCTTCTCCCACAGCTCGCTCACACAGATGGATTATCGAGGTCGCGACCCCCTGCCGCGTCCTCTGGGGGGGAGCGTGTGTGGCGGTTCGTTTTAACCCCACAACAGACTAAGGACACTCAGCCCTCTTTTCTCTGTTTTTCTGCTGCATTACTGAGAAGCAATGTGCCATTCATGTATTTGTGATGCAAACATGCATGTGTTGTGATGTAATGCGCCATTCTGTATAGTGTGCATATGGCTTGTCCTTACTGTGCTTTTTCTGAGCATCTTAGATGTGCTTTGGTGTATTAATGTCTACAGGTAGACGAGTTTCTTCTGTCTCACCTATGTGATGTTAATCGATGCCTTTCATCCTTTGTACTCATGCGTCCTGTCCTTACTGTGACCTAGAGACTCAGATCAATATGTAGATGTGCTTGTTAGCCTCTTTGTCTTGCACTTAGAGCGAGGTCTAGCTAATCTGCCCATTGTGATGTATGGCTTACAAATGCAAATACCTCCTGCCTGTTCTGTTGTCCCTTTGATCATTCTAGACTGTGGGGTATGTCTTTTTGATGTATTGTTATGATCAAGTATTTAAGGTGCAACTCTGTAACGCAATCTCTCTCTTACTCTCTCACTCTGATCCTGCAACAGGTGGACACACTGTGTCCGCCTCTCTTTCTCTGAGAGCCTAGGGATCCCGCTCCGGGCTGCTCCACTATGCACCGGAGAGAGGATCCTGTGAAGGCGACATGATTAATAAAACCTGCTCAAAACCACAGCACTGCTGCTTATTTTTTCATGCCGTTTCAGTATCGACATTCATAATTTTAATCACGTTTTTAACACTGGGTTACACATGGCTTATCGACAAATTTATGTTTAAGCTTTTTCTTTACTAATGGACAATTTTTTTCATAAAGGGTTTTTACAATGTTTATAAATGTGTCATAGGCTTCATTTACATCTAATACATAGACTTTTGTCCAGTCTTGCTTCAGCAAGTCCTCTTTAAAAGAACTGATTGCATTTTGTGATTTGTACGGTATCTGAAAGATTTAAAAAAATTTTCTGTATTGGCCCCCGTGTGGCCATGGATAAGTGCAAAGGTTGGCAAATGGCCACTTATATCATTTATCAATAATCCACTTTCTATTTTCTTATCAATAATATTAACAAACAGGTTATCAATAAGTGTAACAGTGTGAACTGTGAGTCTACTGGGCTGTGTTATTGTGGGATATAGACTCATACTGTACATAGAATTCATGAACTCTGTAATTACATTTTGTTGAAATGGATTTAATAAATCAATATTGAAATCTCCACAAATTACAACCATTTTCTTACGAGTAATATTATTGTACAGCTTGACTAACTTATCTCTGAATGTCTCAATGCAAGTTCCTGGCATTCTATATACACAACTTATAATTAGATTTTTTGTTTTATCTTGGTCACTCTCAACAGTACGTAACACATTCCAAAATCCCTGGTAGTGCAAAGGACATTCCATTTACAAGCTTACACCTATACAAGTCATCAATATGCAGTGCAACACCACCACCCTTTTTTTGAGATCTGTTAATATGAAACATCTGATATCCCTCTATCGCCATCAGAGGAGCCTGCTCTTCATTAAGCCAAGTTTCAGAGACTGTGATAGCTGTAAATTTTCTGTCTAGCTGTTTTAAATAGTCCTGAATCTGTGGAAAGTTTTTGTTAAGACTTCTGCTGTTGAAGTATATTATTGATAGTTTACCATCTAGTTGCACTTGACTTTTGAATTGCTTTTCAGTGTAATATTCACAATGATTATGAATATTATTGAAAAAGTGGTTATCAGGATCAATATCATTCTCCATCTCTTGTAGTTTATGTTCAGCATAATGGCATATTTTCAGAGTTTGAATTTCCTCACTCTGTGTCAAATGACTTCCTCCAACTGGGGATAATTGATGTCTACTCAAGTCAGTCATAAGTTTTTTTGTTTGTTTTGTTTAGGTTTTTTTTTTTTTTAAGTACATTGACATGGTATGTCACAAAAGAACTATTCTTGCAGTGTGTGTGGATATGGATTATCATAGTCTCTTAATTTTCTTAATCAATGTTCATCTATATTTATTTAAGTCAGTAAGATCTCCAATTATTATGGTTTTCACTTCCTCAGGTGTTCCATTTAGTTTGATCCAAACTACAATTTCTTGTCCATGTTGCCTGTATCTTATTTTGTCTTTTCAGCATCCGTGCTTGCTGTGCTATTTCAGCATTAGTCTTTGTTAAATGTTCATTTAGGTAAACTTCTGTTCCCCGTAGCTTTCTGGCCTGCCTCAGTATGTCATTCTTTACCCTTCTGTTCACAAAGCACATCACAATTGATTTCTTTGTTTTATTATCCTTTCTGGGTAAAGCATGACAGGCTGAAATTGCATTTGCTTCAACCTTTATATTTCTGCTTTCAAGGAACTGAAGCACCTGGTTTTCCAGGGAGACTGATTCACTCAGGGGAGCCTCCTCACCTCTCATTCCTGCTGTAGCATGAGCATATGATTGATATTTAATGTCTAGTCCACTTATAATTAGATCATCCATACGAGAACATTGTTCAAGATCCTCGATGCGTCGCTCCAAGTCTGCAATTTTCTTGTCTTTTTCCTTAATTGTTAATTTTAATTCTCGGACTTCTTCCATTAGCCCTAATATTTTAACCTGTTGATTAGCCACTTTGGTCACTTCTTCTGACAAGAAGTTCAGAGATTTTTTTTATCTCTTCCATTTCCTCCTTCTTTGGTGGCATTTTTACTGACCTGTTGATAGTAAAACTGACATGATTGTTGAACCCAGGAGACAGATGCTGACACAAGTAGATTAATTTGACAATTATTTATTAACTCAGTGCAGAGTGATGAGTGTGAGAATGAGTGAGTGAGTGCGTAGTAGTCTGGCCACTGGAGCTGAGCGGGTCTTGCTGCGACCTGGCAACCCTGGAACACACAAGCACAGGATGTTACTACAGTTCGTGAGAACGGAAAGCTGAGGCTTGTGCTGCTTACTTGCAGGTGCCGCTGCGAGAGTCCTGCTGGCCCCGTGTCCTGGTGTAGCATGGTGCACGTGGTGTTTGGTGCTGAGGAGGTGAGGAGGAGATCCGAGGAGGAGGAGATGACGTCCCGTTATCTGGGGAGGTGAGTCCGCCGCCAGGGAGGTCCATCTGTGCACAGGGGAAAACACTTTGACAGGGTGAGTGTTACTGTTGCTTACGTGGCGTGACTTGGCGAGAAGATTTGATTCCAGCTCTGGCTTGAGGTCGTGTCCTTGACGCGATGCGTGGCGAAGACGACAGACGACTCCGTGCAGAGCAGTCAGAGACACTGGCTTTTAAAGCCTGCTGATTACCGATGACAGGTGTGTGCGCAGCTGAAGTTAATGACGGCCCAGCGGCCGCCATGACAGTACTCCCCCCTCTAGAGGTGCCTCCAGGCTCCTGCCCTATCCTACCTGGATGCGCCCGATGGAAATCGCGGATCAGCTGCTTGTCAAGGATCAACGCTGGGCGAATCCAGGAGCGATGCTCAGGGCCAAAACCCTCCAAGTCCACCAAATATTGAAGACCCCGGCCCCGCCGGCGGACATCCAAGATGGCAGTTACCCCCCAAGCCGGGTGGCCGCCGATCATTCTCGGGGGGGAAGGAGCCGCGGGGGGCGGGCACAAAGGATCGGAGATGTAGGGCTTGACCTGGGAGACGTGAAAGGTAGGGCAGATGCGCATAGAAGGGGGGAGAACTAGGCGCACGGACACTGGGTTAATTATGCGAGAAATCACAAAGGGACCGATGAAGCGCTTCTTCAACTTCTTCAACTTCAAGCGCTTCTCCGCCGGCACATTGACATTTTTGGTGGACAACCAAACCTTTTGACCCACCTTATAGTCCGGGGCGGGCCTCCTGTGACGGTTGGCCACTTGGATATTGCGTTCCGTGGTCCTGAGGAGGGCTCTGCGGGTGATGGTCCAGATCTGCCGACAACACTTAGCGTGAGCCTGAACCGAAGGGACTGCCACCTCCTTCTCCTCCTCCGGGAACAGTGGTGGATCATACCCCAGAGACGCTTTAAACGGGGACATCCCAGTAGCTGAGGACACCGTGGTATTGTGCGCGTACTCGATCCAGGGCAGGAACGTACTCCAGGAAGAGGAGCAGGAAGAGATGACACAGCGGAGCGCAGCCTCCAGCTCCTGATTGGCCCGTTCACACTGGCCGTTGCTCTGCAGGTGGTACCCAGACGAGAGGCTTGCCGTGGCCCCCCAAACCGTGCAGAATGCCTTCCAAACCTGGGACACAAATTGTGGACCTCGATCCGAGACAATATCAGCCGGGATACCATGAAGACAGACCACATGCTGCACCAGAAGATCCGCCATCTCCCGCGCTGAAGGCAACCCCGGGAGAGGCACAAAATGTGCTGCCTTGGAGAAGCGGTCCACTATCGTCTGGACCGAGGTGAAGTGGCCAGAGGGGGGCAGGCCGGTCACGAAGTCCAAAGCCACGTGGGACCAGGGGCGGGAAGGAACCGGTAGAGGATGAAGAAGACCCGCCGGGGGGGAAGATGACGATTTCCCGGTGGCACACTGGGCGCAGACCCGGACATAGCTGGTAACGTCCTTCCTCAACCCTGGCCACCAAAAGGCTCTCTGAAGCAGGTCAATCGTGCGGGCAATTCCTGGATGACACGCCAACTTAGACGCGTGACCCCATTGGATGACCTCGCTCCTGATAGAAGGGGGAACGAACAAACGGTCCGGGGGGCCCCCACCCGGATCGGGCTCAGTCTCCTGCGCTCTCCTGACCTTGTCCTGGATCTCCCACGAGAGGGCGCCCACCACACAGGATGATGACGGCAGGATAGTCTCCTCCTGATCCCCGGTGGTCTTCGCCTCGAACTGTCTCGAGAGGGTGTCAGACTTGTCGTTTTTGCTCCCCGGCCGGTAGGTGATCGTAAAATTAAACTGGCCGAAAAAAGAGACCAGCGGGCCTGGCGAGCATTCAACCGTTTGGCCGTCCGGAGATACTCAAGGTTTTTATGATCCATCCAGACGACGAACGGCTGGGCAGCCCCCTCCAGCCAGTGCCTCCATTCCTCCAGGGCGAGATTCACGGCCAGCAGCTCCCTATCACCGATGCAGTAGTTCTTCTCCGCGGGTGTCAGGCGGTGGGAGAAGAAAGCACACGGCCGGATCCTACCATCCACCGGAGAGCGTTGGGAGTGGACCGCCAAAACTCCAGAATCCGAGGCGTCCACCTCCACTAGGCACTGCAGAGCCGGATCCACCTGGGTCAGGACGCGGGCTGAAGCAAACTCCTCCTTCAACCTCCCGAACGCCGTGGCAGCCTCCTCGCTCCAACGAAAGGGGGTCTTGGGGGACGGGAGGTTGGTCAGGGGCCGGGCGATGATCCCAAAGTTTGGCACAAACCGGCGATAGAAATTGGCAAAACCCAAGAAATCTTGCAACTGTTTCCTGGACGTGGGCGTGGGCCAATCCACCACCGCCTTGACCTTGGCCGGGTCGGGAAGCACCTGACTGCGAGCAATAATGAAGCCCAAAAAGGAGGTTTTGTCGGTGTGAAACTCACACTTCTCGGCTTTGACAAACAGCTGGTTCTCCAGGAGGCGCTGCAGGACCCGTCGCACATGCACCTGGTGCTCCTCCAACGTGCGTGAGAAGATGAGGATGTCATCCAGGTAGACAAACACGAAGGAGTTCAGGAAATCCAGGAGGACGACGTTAATTAGGCGCTGGAAGACGGCCGGAGCATTGGTTAACCCAAATGGCATCACCAGGTATTCAAAATGGCCGCTTGGGGTCCGGAATGCCGTCTTCCACTCATCGCCCTCCTTGATGTGCACCAGGTGGTATACGTTACGCAGGTCCAGCTTCGTGAACCAAGATGCCCCCTGGAGGGAGTCAAAAGCCGAGTTCATCAGTGGCAGCGTGTACTTGTCCTTGATGGTGATCTCATTAAGCCCCCGGAAGTCGATGCAGGGACGCAGCGAGCCATCCTTCTTTCCAACAAAGAAGAAACCCGCCCCCACCGCCGAGGAAGATGGCCGAATAATCCCAGAGCTGAGGGACTCCTTAATATACGTGTCCACGGCCTCACGCTCCGGGGCAGACAGGCTGTACAGACGACTTGCCGGGAGAGGGGCCCCTGCCCTGAGGTTGCTCGCACAATCGTAGGGGCGGTGGGGGAGGGAAGGGACAGCGCCCGTGACTTGCTGAAAACCGCTCCCAGATCGTGGTAGACTTCTGGTACCATGGACAGGTCTGGGGGCGGCGTCGAAGGCGGGGCCACAGATACTGAGGGAGCACACGCTGCAGACTGGAGGCAGGCACTGAGACAAAAAGAGCTCCACGCGGTGATACTTCCGGCTTGCCAATCGAACGAGGGATTGTGGAGACGTAGCCACGGGTACCCCAGGATCACAGGCGAAGAGGAGATGGGCAACACCAAGAAACGGATCTCCTCCCGATGGTTTCCAGAGACTATCACCGACACGGGGGCCGTCTGGTGGGAAACAGAGGTCAGTGACGCCTTTGACAGCGTGACGAGATTGACAGGTGGGTGAAGGGGTTGACAGCTGAGGCCCAGCTGGGTTGCCAGGTCTCCGGAGATGAAACTTTGCTCAGCTCCAGAATCAATAAGGGCATGTGTTGTGTGTTCCCTGTGTTTATAAATTAGCCTAATGGGGACATGGCAGCTAGTGAGGGGCTTTTTCTGCTTAACGTCCATGAATCCCCCTACTGTGATCCACGGACCTCCCCTTTTAACCGACTGGGACACTCAGCTACCCCATGAGACTCATTGCCACAGTAAAAACACAGGCCCAGATCCCTCCGGCACTGTCTCTCAGCCGCCGAAAACCCCGATTGCCCGATAACCACATCCTCTTGCTCCGGAAGTTCCTCTGACGGGGGCAGAGCCGGGAGAGGCGGCCTAGCGGCACTCCGTTCGGCCGCTCACTCCTTCAGCCTACTGTCCAAACTAATAGTAAGGGAAATTAGTTCACCTAACTTGTCTGGCTTATCCCGTGCCGCTAGTTCACCCCTGAGTTCCGAACTAAGGCTGCGGAGGAAAATGCTGCAAAGCGCTGGCTCCCCCCACCCGACCTTTGCGGCTAGCACCCGGAAGTCTACAGCGTAATCGGCGGCAGATCTACTGCCCTGCCGAAGGTTAAGCAACTGGTCAGTTAGCACCGCGCCTCGGTCAGTATGGTCAAACACCTCTAAAAATTCTGCCACGAACTGCTGGTAAGTTAAGAGGGAATAGTTTTGTTTAGCCATAACAGTGTATGCCCAAGCTAACGCCCTTCCTTCGAGCAGGTTAGAGATATACCCAATCTTGCTGTGGTCCGTGGGAAAATCTCCCGGGACGCGATGAAACACTGTTTCGCATTGTAGCAAAAAACCCCGTGCTTCTCCGAGTTTTCCACTAAAACGGGCGGGGGTAGGCACGGGAGTGAGGCGAGGTAAAGATGGCTGGTGTGTTAGACTAGCAGGTGGGGCTACAGGGGCTGATGAAGCCCCAGCGGCTGGGGGGAACACCTGGCGTCCTTCCAGGTGATCCAGCCGGCTGTTAACCTGAGTTAGTTGGTTAAGTATAACTGTCTGCTGATGAGCAATTAAGTCTACTCGAGCGCTAAGGGTGTTAATGCTGGGTCGTCTGGGTCTGCTGGGTCGTCTTGATGGAGTCGTACTGACATGATTGTTGAACAGAGGAGACAGACGCTGACATGAGTAGATTAATTTGACAATTATTTATTAACTCAGTGCAGAGTGATGAGTGTGAGAATGAGTGAGTGAGTGCGTAGTAGTCTGGCCACTGGAGCTGAGCGGGTCTTGCTGCGACCTGGCAACCCTGGAACACACAAGCACAGGATGTTACTACAGTTCGTGAGAACGGAAAGCTGAGGCTTGTGCTGCTTACTTCCAGGTGCCGCTGCAAGAGTCCTGCTGGCCCCGTGCCCTGGTGTAGCGTGGTGCACGTGGTGTTTGGTGCTGAGGAGGTGAGGAGGAGATCCGAGGAGGAGGAGATGACGTCCCGTTATCTGGGGAGGTGAGTCCGCCGCCAGGGAGGTCCACCTGCGCACAGGGGAAAACACTTTGACAGGGTGAGTGTTATTGTTGCTTACGTGGCGTGACTTGGCGAGAAGACTTGATTCCAGCTCTGGCTTGAGGTTGTGTCCTTGACGCGATGCGAGGCGAAGATGACAGATGACTCTGTGCAGAGCAGTCAGAGACACTGGCTTTTAAAGCCTGCTGATTACCGATGACAGGTGTGTGCGCAGCTGAAGTTAATGACGGCCCAGCGGCCACCATGACAAAAACAATCTCTGCTGGTGTCGCCGGTATCCAATCCGACCGACCTCGAATCCAGCTGGGCCTCAGCTAGCTGCTAACTAGCTGCTAGTCCTGCTGCTTACTGCCGCTGCAATTGAGCTCCTGTCCAGCCGGGGTACTGGCAGCTCCTCCACCGAGTCCCGCCGCCCACCGCCGCTATAGTTGAGCTCCGATCCTGCTCCTGTCCAGCTGGGGTCCCGGTAGATCCTCCGCTGAGCCCCGCCACCTACCGCCATCTTCCTCAGTAGTTTCTCCGCCGAGCCCCGCTGCTGTAGCTGGGCTCCGATTCTGGCTCTTATCCAGCTGGGGCCCCGGCTGCTCCTTCACTGGTCCCCGTCTCCTACCACCGCTGTACTTGAACTCCGATCCGGCTCCCGTCCAACTGTTGCCTCGGTTAGTTCCTCCGGCGAGCCCCAATCACCAGGGACAAAGTCGCTTCTTTGTATCGGTGTTAGGTGCTACGACTAGCTATGGCGTTAGCTATAGCAATAGCGTTAGCTTAGCAAACGCGTCAGGTAAAGCGTAGCAGCGAACCACAAAAAGAAATGCTAATCAGTTTACTCACGAATGAGAGCAGTCCCAAAAAGTCCAATTCTCACAGCGAGCGCAAAATAATTCTTAAAAACAGAGATCGAGTACCAGTGCACGTGTGGGCACCCAGCACAAGACACCACCAATTCATGACATCAAAGCCTTTGGGACCACGCTGCTACTTTTCCAAAGGCATCTGTCACAAACGCAGCCCAATACCACACATGTCCCATCGCTGCAGGAAATAATGACTGGTTTTCCACAGAACAATATCAGTGCGCAGATGAGGAGGTATGCAGCAGACATCTCAAGTCTGGCTGAAGAGCTTCAACTGTTATGGCGCCTGTAGGGCCTGCACCTGATTCAGCTGTGAGCACACCTGTTGCTGATCATCAACGGCCTTTAAAAGCCAACCCTGCCTGCGACTCAGCACGGAGACGTCTGCCACACTCAGGAAGGCACATCGCCCATCCTCAGTCTCGTCCTGTACCTACAGCCACAGAAGAGCAACACGGCAACACACGTAAGCGCTCCTCACCTTTACCTTGTCAAGCTTGTCTCCCCTGTGCACAGGTGGACCCCCCAGGCGGCGGACCCTCTCTCCCCGGAGGCAGCTCAGCATCTCCCCGATGTCAGATCCACCTCCCCGCTTCACGACACCGAGCAGGACGCTCGCTCCTTGGCAGCCGCCAGTCAGGCAAGCAGAAGCTCTGCATCCCCACCTGCAAAGTAAGCAGCAGTCTCTTGTCACATCTCCCACACTGGTGCAGCGCTAACACTTCTGCTTTGTGTTCATAGGGTTGCCAGGCGAAGCTAAGACCTGCTCAGCTCTAGCATGAGTCCTGCACTACACCACACACTACACATTCACACACTCATACACCTTCCACTGGGCAATAAAAGGTTAATTATATCTCCTCGAGTCTGTCTTCTGTCCCCTGGGTCCAGCAAACATGTCATCAACGACACATTTGGGATTTTGAAGCTATTGAAAAGGAGATCAGGCTTTTTTTCTCTCCTATCTCCGTGGACCCTGATGACGCTCCAGACCAGCTGCAGCTGGAGCTCATTGAGCTGCAGGGTGACGCCGAGTGTCACAGTCGGAACCAACAGCCCCCTCTAGTCAACTTTTACCGCCAGCTGGATAAATGCAGGTTCCAAGAGATTCAAACATCCATCCATCCATCCATCCATCCATCCATCCATTTTCTTCCACTTAATCCTTTTCGGGTTGCGGGGGTGCTGGAGCCTATTCGAACATTTGCTAAGAAAATGCTGAGCTTGTTTGGCTCAACATACTTGTGCGAGAAGACATTTTGGGTTCTGAACATTAACAAGAACTGCGTGAGGATGAGACTAAGTGAGTCTCACCTGTGTGACATCTTGCGCATCAGAACCAGTTTCTGATCCAGACCTGGACTGTTTACTGCAGTGGAGCTCTCAGTGTCATCCTTCACATTAGTGCAGGAAAGTTATTTTAGTCTTCTGAGGTGAATAAATTCTAAAATCTCAGTGTAATGACTTTTGTGATGATCAAAACCACAGTTTTGAATATGTGCTGAGTCTTTTTAATCTGTGAATCATTTGTTCTTTTGTTTTTGAATTGACAATCAAACTGGGTCGCGTAAACCCGACAAATTAAATATTACAATCAAATTCGGTCCGGCAGCCCATTTTTCCATTTTGTATTTTCGATCCAAGACTAAAATTGAAATCATGAAAAACACAACCTTTTTCATTTTTGATATCCGATTAGAAATCAAATAGCATATTTTTGATTTTTGATGGTCAATTGAAAAACCAAAGAACGAGCGATACAAGGATTCAAATAACCCTCAGTGTTTTGTACTTCTGAATAAGATAATGGTTGGTGTTATTTTCCTGTTCACGTGTTTTGAATTTAGAAGTTTACAGTGAGCATTTAATAGTGAATATTATGTAATGTTTCAAATTAACAGAAATATGTTTAATCTTCCCAAAGGTTAGGAAACAAGGGGCACAGGAACATGGTCAGGGTCACTGGCAGCAGTGGAACCCTGCGAGGCGAGTGCAGACTCTGCTGACGGCAGCACCCGGCTCTTCCTCCTAAGAGCCAGACAAGATTTCTCCAATACAGAAATAATGAAAACAAAGGAGAGTACTTGCCTGAGTTCAAGTTCCACTGCCGTCCAGGACTCCGTTGATCTGGATAACGTTCCAATTGGCCCGGCCTCCTGGAGGTCCGACTCCAACTCTGCTGCGGCGGCCCCAACAGCAGGAATGATGGTCTCAGCAGTCTCAGGACCCCCGGCGCTGCAGCCCATGCAGATGGCTTGCTCTGCGTGGCGACCAGAGATCCACTCCCAGCTGGAACAGAACTCTGCTCAGTGGAAACCCAGGGACGCTTTGTTGTCGGCTCAAACTTCAACTAGAAGGTTGACCTCCTCCTCTGTCCATATCGCAGCTGCGGAGCTGGAACCAGGTTCACCTATGCCGCAGGCCCCTCCTCCGTCTGGCGGTTTAGTCCTGGCACCGGCGGACACTCAGGGGATATAGGAGGAGACACAGAAGAAGTAGGTTGTGTATTTATGGCTGCAGCAGGTGGTGAGAGCTCAAGGGACTGCGAAACCTGAGCCTCACCCCCAGGAATCAGACAAGGTAATTCATCAGTTAGAGATAGGGAATGAAAAAGCACTTGCTTGCTTTCCTGGGGTATGGTGGACGCTGGTGCAGCAGACTCCATTCTTCCCTTTCCCATTCCAGAGATGCAGGTAGACCCCTCAGGAAGACTAGGAGGAGCCACTCCTGGCATCCAGGGACTGTGGTCTGCTTGGGACCACGCATGCTAGATCAATGTACTGGAGCTGCGGGCTGTTTACCTAGCACTGCAGCATTTCCCTGCCTCACCTGCAGGGGAGACATGTGCTGGTCCGGTCAGACAACATGTCCACTGTCTCTCAGATCAACCACCAGGGCAGTGCCAGGTCAGCACAGCTGCTGCAAGTGACTCGGTGCCTCCTGACAAGGGCTGCTTCTTGTATGCTTAGCCTGCAGGCGATGTATGTGCCAGGGGATGGTAATCAGGTGGCGGACTGTCTCACTCAGCGCAAGCCTCCACCAGGAGAATGGCCGCTTCACCTCCAGGTGATGGAAAGGATCTGGAGCATTTTTGGCAAGGCAGAGGTGGACCTCTTTGCCTCAGAGGACTCAACACATTGCCCCCTCTGGTTTTTTGGGACAGAGGGGACTGCGCCCCTGGGACAGGATGCCCTGGGGCACGGGTGGCCCAACAAGCTCCTCTATGCATTTCCACCACTAGCCCGATTCTCCCAACATTACAGAGAATCCTCCAGCAGGGCCACAGACTCCTCCCAGTGGCCCTCTTTTGGCTCAGGAGGACCTTGTTTCCACCGCTGTGGAGGGTCTGTTGCAGCTCTCCATGGCACTTCACACACAGGAAGAACCTCTTAACACAACTGGGGGGTCAGGTATGGTATCCCAACTCTGGTCACCTTCAGCTCTGGGTCTGGCCACTGCAGGGCCTGACCCATTCCTGACAAGTTGCACTGAACCGAGTAAGGTCCACTATTCTGGGCACCCATGTGCCATCCACCCACCTTCTATATGAAGGTAAGTGGAAACAGTTTTCTGCCTGGTGTGCAGGCAGGGCAGAGGAGCCAGTATTCTGTTCTGTGACCATGATCTTGGAGTCCCTGCAGTCCTTCCTTGATAATGCCCGGGCACATGCCACCTTGGGGCAGCTGTGGCGCAGGTGTAGTGTGGCAAACTACTGATCAGAGGGTCAGGGGTTCAATTCTTGCTCTGTCTGCAGTCTGCATTATCGAAGTGTCCTTGAGCAAGACACTGAACCCCCAGTTGCTCCTGGTGAGTCAGGCCAGCACCGGTGCATGGATGCCCTGCCACCATCAATGTGTGAATGTGTGTGTGAATGGGTGGATAGCAGGATCTGTAAAGTGCTTTGGTCATCTAGAGATGAGAAAAAGCGCTATATACGTGAACGCCATTTACCATTAACATTTTGAAGGTGAATGTGGCAGCCATTTCATTATGACCCACCCTGATCGGGGATGCCACTGTGGGGTCCCACCGGTTAGTTTCTCTTTTTCTCAAGGGGGCTTGGAGGCTCTGCCCCCCGAGGGTTCACAGGTTCCCAGTATGGGATTTACCGCTGGTGCTGGGTGCCCTGTCTGCTCCACCTTTTGAACCTTTGGCTCAGGTGAAATTGAGATGGTTGTCTATTAACACTGCTTTTCTCCTCGCCATAACATCGGCAAAGCAAGTGGGGAAATTGCATGCCCTTTCAGTCAGTGATTTATGTCTCCGGTGGAAATCAGATGGTTCAGGTGTTACACTGTGGAGAATGTGGCTTTCCTCCCCAAGGTACTGTCACGAACTTTTGTCAATTGACCAATTCAGCTGCCCGAGTTGACCCTCTGTGTCAGGAGGGTGGGCCAAATTTGTTGTGCCCAGTTCGGGCTCTTACTATGTATGTTACTGCTGTAGCATTCCACCTCGCTAACACAAGTTGCTTACCTCCTCATTGGTGGGCCCTGGTAACTGCTTTCCAGGAAAAAGCTTGAAACTGCTTTGCAGGCAAAAAGCTTGAAACTGCTTTGCAGGCGAAAAGCAACAATTGACTCATTACCAAAAAGTATCACTTAATAATTCTCTTTTGCAGGGACTGCTGAATGGTTTGAGATATGGTTGGGCCCAGTGAAGACACCTCCAGCCCAACCACCCCCACCCCTTCCGCCCGTGGGCGTTCCCACAGTCATGCATGCATTCACAAACACATGACCACCACCAGGCAGTGACAGCAATACTTAATATTAGGAAGACATTTAAAGGGATTCAAACTCACCACTGCTGCCAAAGAAACTGCCTCCATTATGTCGGATGAAGTCGGTTGTAATCAGTTATTTTTTGAAATTTCATCATTCAGCCAAGTTCATTATGAAACACTGAGAATAAACCCGTGCTTCCCTCCCATCAGCTGCACCCCTGCAACTTTTTCTGGGAAATTCTGGAGAAAACCTTGTGTTATGTCTAGAAGCAAGGACCAGTAGATGCGTTCTGTGTGTTGAATGTTAGCTTTAATGAACACAAGCTAGCAAAAACGTGGGACAGGCAACAAGTTAACAACATGGGGTTCAGACTGTGTTGCAGGCTAGAGGCGAAGTGCCAAAGACCAGGACTCCCACTGTTAGTACTCTAATATAGCCATGGCATGGTGACATCATCTGTGTCTGCATCATCACGACCATGACGTGCATGGTGGTACATCAATATGCCACACCTTGGTGGTTAAACATGATTATTTTTAGAGCCAGAAGTTCTTGTTTACAAGATAAGATAAAATAAGCCTTTATTAGTCCCACAATGGGGAAATTACAGGATTGCAGCAGCAAAGGGATAGCAGCACTCAGAGCAATAGTAAATAAGATAATAAGATAAGAATTGGTTAGCCAAAGCAGTAAATGAATATACATACAGTAAGTACAGTTATATACACAGTACAGGAGCATTGCATCTAGATGGTATCAACAGCATTACGATTAGTTAAATTACCCAGCAAAACATTGAGGGTTATTTGAATCCTTGTATCGCTCGTTCTTTGGTTTTTCAATTGACCATCAAAAATCAAAAATATGCAATTTGATTTCTCATCGGATATCAAAAATGAAAAAGGTCGTGTTTTTCATTATTTCAATTTTAGACTCGGATCGAAAATACAAAATGGAAAAATGGGCTGCCAGACCGAATTTGATTGTAATATTTAATTTGTCAGGTTTACAAGACCCAGTTTGATTGTCAATTCAAAAACAAAAGAACATATGATTCATAGATTAAAAAGACTCAGCGCATATTCAAAACTGTGGTTTTGTTCATCACAAAAAAAAACAAAAAATGAATACACTGAGATTTTAGAATTTATTCACCTCAGAAGACTAAAATAACTTTCCTGCACTAATGTGAAGGGTGACACTGAGAACTCGACTGCAGTAAATAGGCCAAGTCTGGCTCAAAAACTGTAGTTTTGATGCACAAGATGTCAAGCTGGTGAGAGTCACTTAGTCTCATCCTCACGTGGTTCTTGTTAATGTTCAAAACCGAGAATGTCTTCTCACACAAGTATGTTGAGCCAAACAAGCTCAGCATTTTCTTAGCAAATGTTCGAATCTCTTGGAACCCGCCTTTATCCAGCTGTCGGTAAAATTCAATTCAATTCAATTCAATTCAATTATATTCAATTCAACTTTATTTATATAGCGCCATTTCACAACAACAGTCATCTCATAGCACTTTCAAAAGTAGGGGGGACCCCCATAGTTGCAGAAAGACCCCAGCAATCAGGCGATCCCCTGTGAGCAAGCAGTTGGCGACGGTGGAGAGGAAAAACTCCCTTTTAACAGGAAGAAACTTCCAGCAGAACCAGGCTCAGGGAGGGGCAGTCATCTGCTGCGACTGGCTGGGGGGTGAGGGAACAGAGAAGATGAAAAGAACAGACATGTAGAGAGCAAACAGCACGATGGGGACTCAATCTATGGGAGAGAACAAATAGATGTTAATGACCAGCAAAAAAAATATTTCATTGAGTGTGAAGAAAGGAGTGAGGCGCAGTGCATTATTGGAGGTCCCCCGGCTGACTAAACCTATTAGCAGCATAACTAAGGGAGGGTTCAGAAACACAAGATCCCTCCCTAATTATAGGCTATATCAAAAAGGAAGGTTTTAACCCTATTCTTAAAAACAGAGATCGAGTCTGACTCCCGAGTCCAGATTGGCAGCTGGTTCCACAGGAGAGGAGCTTGATAACTGAAGGCTCTGCCTCCCATTGTACTTTTGGAGATTCTAGGTATTACAAGTAATCCTGCATTTTGGGAGCGTAGTGCTCTGTTAGGATAATACGGTAGTATCAGATCTTTTAAATAAAAAGAAGCCTGATTGTTTAGAGCTTTGTAAGTAAGAAGAAGGATTTTAAACTTAATTCTAAGCTCTATGGAAAGCCAATGAAGGGAGGTCAGAACCAGAGAGATATGATCTTTCTTTCTAGTACCTGTTAAAACTCTTGCTGCAGCATTTTGAATCAGCTGAAGACTTTTTAAAGATGTTGACTAGAAGGAGCTGTTGGTGCCGACTGTGACACTCGGCGTCACCCTGCAGCTCAATGAGCTCCAGCGGCAGCTGGTCTGGAGCGTCATCAGGGTCCACGGAGATACGAAAGGAAAAAAGCGTGATCTCCTTTTCAATAGCTTCAAAATCCTGAATGTGTCGTTGAAGCTCTTCAGCCAGACATGAGATGTCTGTTGCATACCTCCTCATTTGCGCACTGATATTGTTCTGTGGAAAAACGGTCATTATTTCCTGCAGCGATGGGACATGTGTGGTATTAGGCTGCGTTTGTGACAGGTGCCTTTGGAAAAGTAGCAGCTTGGTCCCAAAGGCTTTTGTTAGATCAAAAATGAATTGACTTAGGCTGAATCAATAATCAATAGGCGGTTTTCCAAGTTCTGAGCCATTTATTCTCTTTCTGATCAGAAAGGAGTTCATCAGTAACAGCAAAACTTGCCTCAGAGCTTCACAGCACCAACTCCCTAACATGTGTTCAAGGATGTTGCTTCTTTATACCTCAGTCCCTTATGTAAGCTAGACTGGCTGGAGCCAACTCTCCAAGTGACTGCTTCTAATCTATGGTCAGCAATGAACATTCTGCTATGATCTTTACATGACCTGGTCATCCTAAGTCACTCTAACTTACAGTACCGTACAGCTTGGTATGATAAAACAATAAAACCTTTGTCATTATTTACAATCTTGCTCAGCCTAATCTTACACTGAAAAATAGACAGTCTTTACAAGCTCTGAGACAATGAAAGAAAATCATAGTGACTCAGGCATTGGCTCATTATATGCACCAGATACAATTATAATATAAAATAGAATAATACAGCATTAAAATCATATAGAATAATCAATGAAACCTGAAAATATCATATAATTCCCCCCTTTGATGCTTAAAAAGCATCAGAGATGAAACACTATGGCTTCTAAAACCTCACTGGGCAGCTTGCCAAGTACCGGTGCATTTTATGCTAAAGCATTATATTGCACAAGATCCTAACTCGCTTTTTAATGAGGAAAGTCCGCCATCGGCCTCGCTGCCACTCTCGAGCACCGCTGGAATGTTTCATTTCCTGGGGAGCGTGTGAGGATAATACCTTTTATTTCAAAAAAGAAATCAATCATCTAAGTACATCATAAAAGAGAAAAATTGAACCAGTGATGGTGATTAACCATAAATTGAGATGAAATAGTGTATGTATTTGTCATTCTATGTGTCAGTAGATTAGCAGTGATTTAATAAAAAGTTAATACTTATTTGTAAATGTAACTTCAATAAAGAACAATAAAAAATGACTAAAAACCTATTACATGTAAAAGACATGTATGTGAATGTTTGTATTAGAGATCTAAGTGTGCTAGCATCCTAACCTATGTGTATTAGTACCTCAATGTGAAACTGCAACAAGGTATCAACAATCAACACCAATCAATACAGTAAAACTCTATACTAGCTAAATAGTGATTAGTGTAGAGGAGCTTGGAAATGAAGAGGCGATTTGCTTATAAACCAAATCGCCTCTTCATTTCCAAGCTCCTCTACACTGGTGACCTTGACGCGAGTATGGACCGGAGGCGTTCCCCCGCAATCGACTCATCCGTGGCGACCCAGGCAGACGCCAGCGGCCACGCAGACAAGGGAACAGATGGACAACTGTTCCCCCCGGCAGAAGAGATTGAGAGAGCTCAGCCGAGCACCAGCACCGCCGTGAGAGCCGAGGCAGGGCACTCTCACCCGGCGGGCACAGCAGTGATGGTGTGCACGAATGCCGTCGCTGTCAAGCTGCCAGACTTCTGGCAAGAAGACCCCGCCTCTTGGTTCCAGCAGGCTGAAGCCCAGTTTGCACTGGCAGGCATCACGGCTGATGACACCAAATTTTATCATATCGTCTCCAAACTCGACGCCGCCACTTCGAAGTGTGTGCGGAGCATGATCCGGCGACCACCAGCCCGGGACAAATACGAGACGCTCAAAACAACCACCGTGGTGAACTACGCCCCATCAGCAGAAGAGAGAGCCGAGAAGATCCTGGCGGTCTACGGCCACAGAGGGTGCAAACCGAAGGCCCTCATGGAGGATTTGCTACAGCTCAAAGAAGAGGACAATGATAACTTCCTCTTCCAGTTTATTTTCCTCAGCACGCTGCCGCCACACATGAGAGGGACACTCGCCGGCATGAAGTGCAACAACCACCAAGACTTCCGCGTGCTGGCCAATGAAGCTCATCGGCTCGTCAACGCCTGCAAGGAGCTGACACCCACAGCAGCATCCACAGACCTCAAAGCTGACGCCCCGAGCCACGAGGAGCCACAACCCACGGAGCAGACCCAGCCCACGGTGACAGCGACACGGCCAAGACGTAACAGACAGAGCGACGTCTGTTATTATCACCACCGCTTTGCTGAGAAGGCCCGCAAATGCGTTCCCCCCCTGCAAATTTGCGAAACGCCAAAGCCGAGAGCCGTTAACAGCAGCGGTTCTCGACGAGAAAAACAAGCTGTTGTACGTGACGGATGGACACACAGGCAAGCAGTTCCTCATCGACACAGGAGCCCAGCTGAGTTTCGTCATGCCCTCTCACACAGATCGAGCCACGGGCACCCGGGGCAACGGAGCCGTGGCAGCCAACGGCTCTAGCATCGACACGTTCGGCGAAAAGAGCCTGCACCTCCTCATCCACGGCCGCAGCTACAGATGGACATTTGTTGTAGCGGCGGTGAGTTTTAACTTATTAGGCGCAGATTTTTTGTGTGCACATGGGTTATTAGTGGATCTAGCAAATAGGCGCCTGGTTAATGCACTGTCCTTTGCTTCTATCCCATGCTCAGCCCGAGTTTCTCCACCACCTGTGCAGGCCAACGTCACCACGGCAGGAGGTAAGTTTGAGCAACTCCTCACCCAATTTCCAGCACTCACAATTCCCAAATTCTCAGCCACTGTGGCTAAACACGGGGTTGAACACTTCATTCCCACAAAGGGACCTCCCGCTTTTGCCAAAGCGCGCCGCTTAGACGCGGCCAAGCTCAACATAGCACGGGACGAGTTTACAACTCTTGAAAAATTGGGCATTGTTAGACGCTCGAAGAGCCCCTGGGCCTCACCACTTCACATGGTTCCGAAATCCGACGGTTCTTGGAGACCGTGCGGAGATTACCGCAGATTAAACAACGCTACAGCGCATGACCGTTACCCAATTCCTCACATTCAAGATTTTTCACTACATCTAGTGGGTGCGCGCATTTTTTCAAAAATAGACTTAGTCCGCGGTTATCACCAAGTTCCAGTCCGAGCAGAAGATGTTCCTAAAACAGCGGTAATAACCCCTTTCGGCCTTTTTGAATTCCTGCGAATGCCTTTCGGCCTCAAAGGCGCTGCTCAAACTTTTCAACGAATGATGGACGCGGTCCTACGCAACCTTCCTTTTGTCTTCGTCTACCTCGACGACATGCTGGTAGCCAGCTCGTCTGAGGAAGAACACGAGCAGCACCTCACTACAGTTTTTCAGAGGCTGGAAGAGCACGGGCTAATAATCAGTCCAGCCAAATGCAAATTCGGCGTGTCACAAATTGATTTTTTAGGACACAAAGTCTCTCCGAAGGGGGCAGTTCCACTTCCAGACAAAGTTCACGCGATAGAAAGTTTTCCACGGCCACAAACAGTCAAATCGCTACAGGAATTTTTAGGGATGGTCAATTTTTGCAACTGCTTCCTCCCCCACGCAGCTCAGCTCATGCAGCCCCTATATCACATCAGGGTCACCAGTGTAGAGGAGCTTGGAAATGAAGAGGCGATTTGGTTTATAAGCAAAGTTTAATATTCAGCTCTTCTAACAAGTCTCATCTGGTGCAGAGAGTGGCAGAAGGGAAAAGAGACAGAATGTCTCCAGCTCACTGACTTTATACTGGCACACAACAAAAGACATGCATAACAAAGGCTGACATCCCTCATTATCTTAATCCCCCCATTGTCTTGGTATTTCCTCTCCTCGCCTTAGGGGGTGAGGGTGGCTCCTCCGGTCTCCTCCAGTCTCCTCCGCCGCGTCCGGGAACGTCTTTGTTCTTCACTTGGCGGGTGAGAGCCCTTTGTCCTTTCAGAGGTGTGAAGTCATTTACGTATGTAATTACCAAACATTTCCACATGCTTCAACATATGTTGGTTATGGAATATATGGTTAATATACTGTAGACCACAATTAGTAACATAATGGTTTCAAATACAACATATATTAAAGCAGAACATAAACAGGATAAAGTGAAAAATCTCAAATAAGTATAACACAACTTCTTTGAACTTCAAGACATCTCTGATTACTCTTGCAGCTCAGTACATTTCAAATTCACATCATGAACATACATCTCCTTTCAATTTTCTGCATGTCAGTCATACTCTACTCATAAAACATTAAGTTGGTGTTGTTTCCCCATCATCTCCAGTGGTGGCCTCATGATATAACACTAAATTCACCTGAACAAGTTTCAACATCATATCACGGATACAAGGAATGAAACATGAAAAGATCAAAAGTATCACTACAATAATCACCACCAAGTTTATGACAAGACTCTTCCATGAGGAAAACAATCAGTTTATCCAGTGTGATGAGTTATCAACATTATCCTTAGCCCCAGCAGTCTGCAAAGCAGTCAGATTACGTATGGCTGAAGCAATGACACCTCCATCTGCATCATGTGCAGGTATAAAGGTGCAACAGTACAGACCTACAATTGCGCACACACCCCCACGGGGGGCAGTCAACTGATCAAGTACCATTCTATTCTGTGTTGCTACAAGTCTTACAGCAGTCATTTCCTCCCTTTCACCTTTCCAGGCAACTAAGAAAAAATTCACAAAAGACTGTAGTCTATAATTAAGAGTCTCAATCCACAAGGTATTTTTTTTTTGCCACTCCCACCCAAGGGAATAGCGACTGAACTACTGTACCTTTTGACCTGTAGTAAGTATCTTGAACTGCTCTGGCACGTCCCTACCCCAGATGGAATCATGTGGTGTGAAAATGGCATCCTGTGATAGGTCTCTCTTCCCTCTGCTCGTCTGACCCGCTGACATAATCAGGGTGTTGTCAGTCACAAAGACGGGGGCACAGGTTCCTGCCCAATTCATAGGCAGATGGGAATACGCCTTACGACCACACAGCCACCAACCACCTGTCACCATATGTGCACCATACATATGGAAGTTGCAGATAGCAGCACTGCAGAGCTCCAGCATGGTGATAGGTCCGTGATAACAACGGTTAGCCTGTGGACACCACCTGCCCATCCGATTGGTCAGGGTACTAGCATCACAGATGCGGTGTATACTGTACACTGCCTCACACCGAGAAAGGGGTAGGTTGCCCAGAGGGTTGTTACCACTTCCCTTCAGACAAAAAGAAAAAGTTCCTGATGAAACTAACCTTACCCTTACAGAGTAAGGGGTACCATAAGTTCTCTGATTGGTAGAGTGATGAAAGATTTCACAAGAGTGATTCAAAATAATCTTTTTTGTATAGCCCCTTTTCATAGCCTTCTGTAAAAAACAGAAAGCTTTTGCTGGTTCCATCATTTTAGCTACAACAGCAGTCTGTCCAGCTGACGTTGGTACTAAGGAGCAAACATAACAATTGGAATGGTTAGCTGCCCTTGCCGTATAATTAGCATACCTCTACCACGTATTGGCAGCAAATTCATGATCGTGATGCTCATGTAGCTCTAGGCAGTTATGCTGAATATATGCAAGGTCCCTAGCACTACGATGTATGGTTTGTGGTGCAGCTAAAAGAAACCAAAGTAATAATGTCACCCCTAGGATGATGATGTAAAGGAAACAACAACTACACCCTTTAATGATCAAACGTCTTTCTTGCACTTCTTGTCTCTCCATGATGGTCAACCACTCACTTCCCTATTCCAAGCCGGTACTGGACACCACGTAGGGCGTCGTCAGTCAACACTTGTATAGGGAAACAATTAAGAAAAAGTCTCTTGCTGAAAGTCTTTAATGGAATGAAGTTGAAAATATTTATTCAGTAGTCCCTGGCTGTGAGTTCAGAGTAGGGTAAAGTTTACAGTGTGTTAAATGCACCCAAGAGTCCCGTCCTTCAACTTTCACCGCTGTTGGCGTTGACAAAACAACTTTATGTGGTCCTTGCCAGGGTGAATCAGTCCAATTCTTCTTTTTGATGGCTTTGATGAGGACGAGGTCTCCTGGCTTGGCCAAGATCAGTGCAGTTTCTTTGTGAACCCTCCTGGGGAGAGTAGCAGCGATAATATCTCTGTTAGTCAACATCCTTCTCATGTAATCTGCTAAACACACTTCTTCATCACTAGGATTGAATGGTCTCAAAGGTGGCAGCAAGTATGGTTTGCCGTACATGATTTCAAATGGAGACAACCCCCCTTTGGTTGGGATTATCCTCATGTAAAACAAAACTAATGGAAGGCAATAAATCCAATTTTGCCTTGTTTCTGCCATTGTTTCTCTGAGTCTTTCTTTAATAGTTCTGTTTGTGCGTTCTACCAATCCTGCAGATCGTGGGTGATAAGCTGAATGATTCTTCAAACTGATGTTCACTGCTGTGCCTAAATGTGATATAACTTGATTTACAAAATGTGTATCATTATCTGAGTAAATTTTCTCAGGTATTCCAAACCTAGGTACAATTTCGGCAAGCAATTTCTTTGCCACTGTGATTGCATTTAAATGTGTGCAAGGAAAAGCTTCTGTCCATTTAGAAAACATATGACAAATGACCAAACAATATTTCTTGCCTTCACATTTATTCAGTTCAATAAAATCCATGCAAATGTTCTGAAATTGATAAATAGAGGCTGGAAAAGTGCCTCTCTCAGGTTTGAAATTTCCCTGTGCATTGTTTTTTGCACAGATCAGATATTTTTTTGCAAAACTGTGTGGCAAACTGGCTAAACCCATAAGCAGTAAAGGTTTTATTCAATGTAGATACCACCCCCCCCCCCCTTGCTACATGCGAAACACCATGGAGCAAGGTAGAGACTTGGTGAAACAGTTTGCGTGGTAGAATAGGCTTGTTTGCCTTACATTTGTAGAGCTTTGAGGTGTCATCAAGAATAGCTCCCTTCTTTATCCATTTGTAAATTTCAGCCTGTGGTGCTGCTTTTGGAGCGTCAACAAGAACATCATGTGATAGCTCTTCAGTCAGTGTCAGAACAGAATGAAATGTGCTTTGTCTAGGTTGCAAGCCTTGTGCAACCGCCTTTGCAGCTTGATCCGCAAAATGATTACCTTTAGAAACCGGATCATTGCCATTTGTATGAGCAGCACATTTGCATATGGCCAGTTGTGATGGCAGTTTGACACTTTCAAGCAGCTCCAAAATGAGGTGTTTGCACTTTTTGTGCAACGTGGTGAATAGTGTAAAATGCATACTGGCTATCAATGTAAACTGTGAGCTTTTTTTATTTTGTCCCAATTTGCATGCTTCAGTTAGAGCAATCAACTCTGCTTCAGGTGTCCACTCAGTCTTGTCCACCTGTGCCATTGATTTTTATAAATGAGGTCAGACAATGGTTGCACTTCAAATGAATAATTTGCAATCCAGGAGCGACAATAGTTTAATGTCCCCAAGAATGACATGTCTCTTTTTGTGATTGGTTTAGGCGCTGCCAAAATAGCCTCTTTGCGATCAGGATCAACATGTCTCCCTTCTGCTGACAAAAATGTGGCCTAAGTATCTCACTTCTGGCTTCCACAACTGCAGCTTTGCTTTGTTAATCTTGTGACACTGCTCAGCTAAAAAGTTCAACAAGGCAATGGTGTCTCTTTTGCAAGTGATTTCATCAGGGGATGCCAGCAAAATGTCATCAACATACAGGTGTAATTGACTCCCATGAGGTGGAACGAACTGGGCCAAATTTGCTGATATTGCCTGTGAAAAAAAAAATGGTTGGTGATTCACAATAGCCCTGTGGTAGCCTCGTGAATGCGTACCTCTTGCCTTCAAATGTGAATGCAAACCAAAACTGATGATCTGGGTGGATGGGAATGCTGAAAAAAAAACAAAAAACATTACTGATGTCAATCACTGTGAAAAATTTCATTTGTGATTGTAGATCATTTAACAAAGTGTATTGCATGGTGTTTTTGGATCTAATACTATAACCCCTGCATCTATCAATCCCTGTATACCAGGTTTAATGCCTTCTTGAATTCAGTTCAATTCAACTTTATTTATATAGCACTATATCTCAACAACAGTCATCTCATGGCTTCTGGGCATAGAAGACATTGTCTCTGATAAGGCCTAAAATGAGATTTTACATTTATTGTTACCAATTCTGTATTATTCATTAAGCCTACATCCTTCCATTGCATGCGTTTAGGCTTGATCAATGCAATGTGTGGTGACTCCCAGTGTTTAAAGTGACATTTATTTTTATCTGATATCCTCACAGATGCTTCTGCATAACCCTTTGGTGACCAGTACAAATTTGCAATAATTGTTCTGGAGGATGAGTTTGCAAAACATGTTTTCTCAAATTTGTCATCTGAGCCACTCAGATATTTGTCATACATGTTGCAATGATATTGATTTGTGGCCTGCACAGTTGTAGGAACCTGTGTTTTGAAATATTGCATTATTTTGGCTTCCAAGCTCTCAGTCACTCAGGTTTGTCTGGCCGGTACCAAACGAAGTGACCATGAGTTGGTACTGCAAAATCTTGCAAAATATGAATTTCTGATGCATGTGGGAAATGTCATGCCCTCATACCACCTGTTGTGGATTTAGCTGTAACATCAGTTGTTATAAGGAAAGAATGTCCAAACACCCAACTTTACCTTCATTTGGCTTTACTGGAGAATGCTGCATCTCAGTTTACAACACATTTGTCGTTCCCGCTGGCTAACATGCGTCCGTCTCTCTGATAGCACTGCATCGCTTAGCACTGACTTCTTCTTCTTCGGTCTGCAGCTTGAACAATAACATTTCATGGCCAAAGGTACAGTACCAGCGCCGTCTAGTGGACAATGTCTAGCGACTGCATTGAAGGAAAATACCTTTGGGATTCTAATTAAATTACTACTATAAATAGCTTTTCTGATTAACTATAAAGTGTTTATAATATCTATTTGTCCTATATGTATTTCAATATGTAATAACTATCAACTTATGTGTATGAACCATTCTGAACTATTAAATATTCAACATCCTCCCCCCCCAAGAAGACAGTTCAAATATTAACTTCAAAAGGATATAGTAGCTGAACTGGTCTTCTTAACGTCGTCCCAGTTGGAGTGCGCATAGCGCAGGATCTGACTAGTCCATCTCTCCCTGGGAACACCTCTATGATTAGTCCTGTTTTCCATGTTTGACGTGGTATCTTGTCATCTCCAATGAGGACCAAATCTCCTGGTTTGAGTTGTGTTGGATTTGGGGTATGACGAGTGTGAGCCGATCTGAGGTCCAGCAAATACTCCCTCCTCCATCTGTTCCAAAATTCCTTGACAAGTCTATGGCGATATTTCCATCTTCGGGTCAGCCTTTCTTTATTTGCATTTGCTATCTGACCTGTTGTGGAAAATGGCTTTGGTGGTAAAGAGGTAAGTCTTTTCCCTATGAGGAAATGAGCTGGCGTCAGAGGTTCTGGTTCTTGTAAATCGTTGTATACAAATGTGAGTGGTCTTGAGTTAATAGTGGCTTCTATTTCTGTCAACAGAGAAGTTAACTCTTCAAAGCTCAGAGATGCTCTGCCCATTACTCTTTTGAGGCATCCCTTTACAGAGCGCACTAACCTTTCCCAAAACCCACCCCACCAAGCCGCTCTTTCTGCAATAAATTTCCACTTGATTCCCTTTTCAGAAAAATATTCCAGCAGCTCTGGCTCCTTCATAGCCTTCCACAGTTCCTTTAGATCTTGATCTGCTCTCTTGAACGTTTTTGCATTGTCCGAGTAGATTACTCTACAAAGTCCTCTCCGTGAAATAAATCTCTTGAATGCCAAAAGGAAACTTTCTGTTGATAGACTCGATACTAGCTCAAGGTGCACTGCACGTGTAACTGCACAGGTGAAAAGTGCTAGGTACGCTTTCTCTGCAGAATTCTTGGACTTTACAAACAGTGGGCCTGCAAAGTCAACACCTGTGACTTCAAACGGCGGTGCTTCAGTAACTCTGTCTTTGGGTAGAGGTGCAGCTGTTTGCTGTGCTGCTTTTACTTTGAATCTTTTACAGATAGTACAGTCTGAAATGCATTTTTTGACTAACTGTCTCGCGCGTGGAATCCAATACTTCTCTCGTAGATGAACTAGAGTGTCTCTCACGCCTGAATGCATGACATTTTCGTGACTGTATTTTATCAGAAGTTGTGCAAATCTGTGATTTGAGGGTAACAACCACGGGTGCTGCTCATTGAAACTCATGTTTGACTGATGCAGCCTTCCTCCTACACAGATTAAGCCTTGCTCGTCTAGAAAGGGTTTAAAGTCTCTGATTTTTGAGTCTTTGTGCACATTTTCTCCAGTTTTCAACTCTGTTAATTCTCTTTCAAAACTGTTAAGTTGCGCTTCACGTATCCATACCCTTTCAGATTTTGCCATTTCCTCTGCTGTTAGTTCTCCCCTTTGTCTTTGCTTTGAATGACAGTTGTGGAGAAATCTTTGAATCCATGCAGTTACTCTTAGTACGGTCTGTAGTTTGCTGTATTTGTCCAGCTGTAGCAATGGTTCAGATTGCACTCTTTCACTGTTACTGAGATGTACTGCGACTTGACTTGCCTTTAGCTCAGCTTTAACCTCTTCTTCTGATAGTATTTCTTGTGCTGTGTAATCCTCTATTACATCGTTGTATCTTTTAAACAGTGTCACGTCAGATTTCAGCTTTCTTTTCAGGGTTTCAAACCTCTTTTGTGCAACCTTCTTGTTGTCTGACAGTTCGGGTGTATCTTGGCGCCATGGCAACGCCACTTCATATCTCTCATTAATGAATCTGACTGACCTGTCAAAGCTCTCCTTGGCTTTCTTGTCATCAGGTGTTTCCTCACCTTTAGTAATGATGCCCAGCGACTCGATCTCCCAAAATGCTCTTAGCTGGTTTGAGATCTCCACTGAGTCTTCACTGAGTCCAATGTGCATACATGTTGCTTCATTCATACTGGACATGACAACTGGTCCTTGCACTGCCCAGCCAAATCTGGTTTCTATGGCAACCAAAGCATCTGACAGTCTCTCAGTTTTACCTGTGACTACTCTCCAGTAGTAATCTGCTCCGATCAGTACTGATAGCTCCAAACCATCTTTATCTCCCGCTGACACATCTGCTACTGGTAGCCCTTTTTTCTCCAGCTGCCGTTGGATGTGTTCACTGGGAACTTTCATGACTGCAGTACAAAGCTGTGGGGTTTGAACAGCTTCAATCTCAATTTTCTGATCCTTGTTTCTCACATTCTCCAGGACTAGTTTTATGACATTGCATTTTGTGGTCACTGGGTTTTTTGAGCCAAACGTGTGAAGGTTTAATGTCTCTTGTTTTAGTATTGGCAGTTTTAAATCTTTCACTTGTTTCTCATGGACAAAACTCCGTTGGCTTCCTCCATCAATTAAGCAACGCACAATCTTCTTTCCTCCAGGTCCTTCAATCCTTGCTCTCACAGTTTGCAATAGTACTGTTTCACATTTTTCTGGGGTTGGTTTGGCTGCATATGGAAATACTGAGGAGACCACTGCATCACTCGTGTTTTCAGCGGCATCTGTCCTTTCTATTGGTTGCTCACTTCTGTCACACACAACAGCATGATGTCTCCTTCCACAATCAGTGCATGTCACATTTTTGGATCTACAGTCTCGAGCAAGATGTCTGGGTTTTAGGCATATGAAGCACCTTCCCGTTTTCTTTAGCTTTTCTTTCCTGCTTGTGACTGTGTCTTCAGTGCACTGTTCTGACTTGTGGCTGGTACTGTTACAGAATATGCAACTGTGCACAAATGGTGTATTCGAACTGCCTGTGTGGAGGGCTGCAGCTGAGGGCACATTAGGTCCTTTCCACCTTTCTCTGCTTGAATCTGGTCTGTAGTGCTGATTCTGATTTGCATGTGTATCTTTATGATTCTCTCTCATTTGTGTCAAATGTGCAGCACGCTCCCTGCTTTCAACTTCTTGTTGCAAAAACTTTACAAGGCCATCAACATCCCACTTTTGCCCTACATCTGTCTTGCGGGTGTACTCAAGGGCAAGATCAGCAGGAATCATTTTGAACAGTATGGGGCACAGTAAACCTCCATAACTGTCTGACATGACTCCTAAAGCTTCTAAGCTTCTGATTTGTACTTCAACATCATCAAAAAGTTGTCTCAAGGCAACAATGTCTGAGGACCTTTTAACTGGACTTAGATTTAGTAACTTAGACATGTGTGCACTTACAATGAGCTCTTTCCTTCCAAATCTTTGCTTAAGCATGTCTGCTGCAGCATCATAGTTCATGTCAGTTACTTTCAGCCCTGCGACGGCGTGTGCAGCTGGCCCGATGAGATATGACTTCAAGTAAGTTAACTTTTCAGTTTTGCTCAAATCTGGGTTTTGGTGAATTGCATTTTCGAATTGGTCCCAAAACTCCTGCCACATGCACACTTCTCCGCTGTATTTGTTTATTGAGAGCTTGGGTAGCTTTACCGAGGGTCTGCTTGTATTTGACCGTGTACTCACGTCACTCAGCCGATGTGGATTCGCTGATACGGTGGCGTCTCTTGCCTGTTCTTGTTGCTGTAAGGCAGCCCGTTCAATCGCTCTCTCTGCCCGCGTCCTCCATAAATTTGTGTTGTCTTGATACTCAAGTGTCCGCACCATGTCCGCATCTAACTCGTCCAAAGGGATCTCCTGCTCTATATTTGGTTCAATGTCTTGCAGGCCTTTCTCTTTCTGTGACAACATGGCTAACAGCTCCCGCAAACGGTCACTGTTTATATCAGTCTTACTTGTTTCATCTTGTATAATTTGCAGCAGCTTTGTAACGGACGTCCGCAGCACGGTCCGTTTCTGTTTTAGCCTTTGAAGTCGCTCCGCCATTTTTTCCTTTCGTCTCCGTGTTGTTACAGCTATCGGCTTAATCCCAACAACGTTCTCTCTTCACTTTTCCCGCTTCCAGCTTCCGGTTCCCGGGGTTTCGGCACCAAAAAAATATGTTGTGGATTTAGCTGTAACATCAGTTGTTATAAGGAAAGAATGTCCAAACACCCAACTTTACCTTCATTTGGCTTTACTGGAGAATGCTGCATCTCAGTTTACAACACATTTGTCGTTCCCGCTGGCTAACATGCGTCCGTCTCTCTGATAGCACTGCATCGCTTAGCACTGACTTCTTCTTCTTCGGTCTGCAGCTTGAACAATAACATTTCATGGCCAAAGGTACAGTACCAGCGCCGTCTAGTGGACAATGTCTAGCGACTGCATTGAAGGAAAATACCTTTGGGATTCTAATTAAATTACTACTATAAATAGCTTTTCTGATTAACTATAAAGTGTTTATAATATCTATTTGTCCTATATGTATTTCAATATATAATAACTATCAACTTATGTGTATGAACCATTCTGAACTATTAAATATTCAACACCACCTTCTGTCGGAATTAGGGCGATATTGAGAGTTGTGAGCAGATCCCTCCCAATAAGTTAACTAGACACACTTGTGACAAAATGAATGGACCTTCTGCACTGTCCCCTGTAACATCTTTTACTGTTACAATTTCAGAAAGACATTCCTTTTTTAGCTTCCCATTTGCTGATTTAATGATCACTGTGTGTTCTGATTTTGTGAGCTCCCCCCCCCCCCCGACCACCACCACCACCATCTAGGCCTGAAATGACAGATCTGCAAGCCCCAGTATCATGAAGAGCATGAAAAGCTCCCTGAACTTCTAGAGTAACCTCTGGTAAACCCTTTAGTGTCATGATTAGGTCAAAGTTGTCATGGCGGCCTCTGGGCCATCATTGGCGTCATCACCTCCAGCTGCGCACAGACCAACAGGTGTTAATCAATGGCTGTTAAAAGCCAGCGTCGCTGACAGCCCGGCACGGAGTCGTCTGTCCTCCTCGTCGGAGTATGAGCCTGAACTCCGCGCTCTGGTCTCGTCAGGAATCTCTCTTGTCTCGTCTGGAACCTCTCTTGCCTCGTCAAGAACCTCTCTTGCTTCATCAAGGACTTCTCATCAGTGTCAACCAAGTAAGAGAACAATTTACTACTCAACCCCTTGTCTATACCCCTGTGCACAGGTGGACCTCCTAGGCGGCGGACCTGCGTCCCCAGCTGACGGGGTAACGCCATCTTGCACACGTAGCGCTTCGCTACCACCACGACTACCAGTACGTCTTGCTCCTCAGCTTCCAGAACTGTTGTTGTATCAGTTGCAGGAGTATTGGCCACCGCTATCAGTGGAGTCACTGTCATCGTTATCAGCTATATCATCATCACCACGTTCTGTGGAATCACTAACCTCGTCATCATCAGGATTACCATCATCCCGGTCTGTGGAGCCACAGCCAGCGTCATCAGAAGAACTACCCTCGTCACAGCCACGGGTGGTATCCCCAGCACGTTCACGGACACCTTCACCTCCACGTTGCACGGCCGCTGGATCTCAGCAGGGCGTAACCTGTGCTGCACTCAAGTAAGCCTCACCATCTGTAGCTCATCACGAGTGTGGAACAAAAGTAATTGTTTTCTGCTTGTGTGTTCCAGGGTTGCCGGGTCTCCGTCCAGGCTGCTCAGCTCCAGTGACCAGAACACTATCCACGCACTCACACACGCACTACACACTCTCACTATCAAATAAAGATTATTGTCACTATCTGCCCGTGTCAGTGTCTGTCTCCTGGGTCCTAAACCATGTCAGTACGACTCCGTCACGTTGACCCAGCGGACAGTTCACTGTCGCGCCAAATCAACACTCTTAGCGCCTGGGTAGATTTACTAGCTCACCAGCAGACAGTAATCTTAAACCAACTAACCTTAATTAATGGTCGGCTGGATCGTCTGGAAGGACACCAGACGATTTCCCCGACCGCAAACATCTCAGCCCCTGCAGGCTTAGCATCTGGACAAGCTAACACCTCCTCGTCCTCTCGCCTCACCCCTATTCCCACACCTGCCCGGTTCAGCGGAAAACTCGGGGAAGCTCGAGGATTCCTATTACAATGTGAGTCAGTTTTTCTTCGCGTTCCGGGGGATTTCACTCTTGATTCAAGTCGGATTGGCTATGTCATAAATTTGCTGGCAGGAAGAGCCTTAGACTGGGCGTATTCAATCATGGCTAAACCAAGCTATTCCCTGCTCACTTACCAGGAGTTTGTGACTGAGTTTATGTCCGTGTTTGACCATACTGATAGGGGTGAGGTGTTGACAGAACGGCTGCTGAGCTTACAACAGGGAAAGAGGTCAGCTGCTGATTACGCTATTGACTTCCGGGTCCTGGCTGCAGAGATTGGGTGGGGGGAGCCATCACTGTGTGGTATTTTCCTACGTAGTCTTAACGATGAGCTAAAGGATGAGTTAGCGGCACGGGACAAACCGGACAATTTGCGGGATTTGATTGCCCTAGCGGTTAGTCTGGATAGCAGATTAAGGGAGCGGGCGGCTGAACGGCGTACAACTTCCCGTTCGGTTAAACTCCGCCCTCGCGTCCCTAACTCTCCTCTTCTCGCTCTACCTGCGTCAGAGGAATCCCCGGATCAAGAGGCTATGATCATTGGCCGGTCTAAAGTGTCAGCAGCTGAGAAACAACGCCGCAGGGATCAGGGCCTTTGTTTCTACTGTGGGAAAGAGTCACATGGGGTGTTCAAATGTCCCAATAAGTTAAAAGGGAAGGCCCGTGGATCGCAGTAGGGGGATTCACGGGCAAGAACTCAGAAGAACCCCTTACTTGTTGTCGATTACCTCTCAGACTTATCCATACACATACAGAACACTCCACACTAGCGTTAGTAGATTCTGGAGCTGAGCAAAATTTCATTTCTAGAGACCTGGCAACCCGGATGGGCCTTAGCTGTCAGACTCTAGACCCCCCTGTCAAACTGATCACCTTGTCTAAAGCGTCTTTGACCACCGTTGCCCATCAGACGGCCCCCGTGTCAATTATTGTATCAGGAAATCACAGGGAGGAAATTCAGTTTCTAGTGCTGCCCGTTTCTTCTTCGCCCGTTATTCTGGGGTACCCCTGGCTGCGCCTACATAACCCCACCATTGACTGGCAAGCTGGGAGAGTAACGGCATGGAGTACGTTCTGCCTTAGTGCCTGCCTCCAATCAGCGGCGTGCGCCCCATTCGTCAAGGTGCCTCTGCCTGATTCATCTCCACCGGACTTGTCCAAGGTACCAGAGGTCTATCATGATTTGGGGCTAGTGTTTAGCAAGTCTCGGGCGTTGTCCTTACCCCCCCATCGTCCTTACGACTGCGCGATCAACCTGAAGGCTGGGGCCCCGCTTCCTGCTAGCCGCCTTTACAGCCTATCAGCCCCGGAGCGCGAGGCCATGGATACGTACATCAAGGAGTCCTTGGCCTCTGGTATCATCCGCCCGTCGTCTTCGGCAGTGGGAGCCGGATTTTTTTTTGTTGGAAAGAAGGACGGTTCACTATGCCCCTGTATCAACTTCCGGGGACTGAATGAAATAACAGTAAAAGACAAATATACTTTTCCTGTGATGAACACTGCTTTTGACTCCCTCCAGGGGGCATCCTGGTTTACTAAACTGGACCTTAGGAATGCCTACCATCTAGTGTGCATAAGGGAAGGAGATGAGTGGAAGACGGCTTTTCGGACCCCCAGTGGGCATTTTGAGTATCTGGTAATGCCGTTTGGGTTAACTAACACTCCAGCCGTCTTCCAGCGATTGATAAATGATGTATTACGGGATTTTCTGAACTCGTTTGTTTTTGTTTATCTTGATGACATTCTCATCTTCTCCCGCACACTAGAGGAACATCGGGTGCATGTCCGCAGGGTACTACAGCACCTCCTGGAGAACCAGCTATTCGTCAAGGCTGAAAAATGTGAGTTCCACACTGATCAAACCTCTTTCCTTGGGTTTATTATAGCTCGGAACCAGGTGCTCCCTGACCCGGCCAAGGTCAAGGCGGTTGTGGATTGGCCTGCACCCACCTCCAGAAAGCAGCTTCAAGGTTTCCTGGGGTTTGCGAATTTTTATAGGAGGTTCGTGCCAAACTTTGGTAATATTGCCCGTCCTCTGACTGCTCTCACCTCCCCTAAGACCCCGTTTTGCTGGAGTAAGGAGGCAGCTGGAGCGTTTGAGAAGCTCAAGAGGGAGTTCGCCTCGGCCCGAGTCCTTACTCAGGTGGACCCGAAGCTGCAGTGCTTGGTGGAGGTGGACGCCTCTGATTCGGGAGTTGGAGCGGTACTCTCCCAACGTTCTCCTGAGGACGGTAAGATTCGCCCTTGTGCTTATTTCTCTCACTGTCTCACCCCTGCAGAGAGGAATTACAGCATCGGAGACAGGGAGTTATTGGCAGTGAAACTCGCCTTGGAGGAATGGAGACATTGGCTGGAGGGGGCTGCTCAGCCGTTCGTGGTTTGGACTGATCACCGCAACCTGGAGTACCTCAGGACGGCGAAGCGCCTGAATGCACGCCAGGCTCGCTGGTCCCTCTTCTTCGGCCGTTTTAACTTTACCATCACGTACCGGCCGGGAAGCAAGAACGGTAAGCCGGATGCCCTCTCACGGCAGTTTGACACACCATCCTCTGAGGACCAGGAGACCCCTATCCTGCCGCCTTCCTGCGTCGTGGGCGCCCTGTCCTGGGGAATCTGCAAGACGGTTCGCCAGGCTCAGAAGACCGAGCTGGATCCCGGGGGGGGGGGGGGGGGCCCGGGCCGCTTGTTTGTTCCACGCGCTATCCGGGGCAAGGTGATCGAGTGGGGTCACGCTTCCAAGTTGGCTTGTCATCCTGGAGTGGGTCGGACCGTGGATCTCCTCCAAAGGACCTTCTGGTGGCCAGGGTTACGGAAGGACGTTGTAGGTTACATCCGGGCCTGCGCTCAGTGCGCCACCGGGAAGACGACATCATCCCCCCCGGCGGGCCTGCTACACCCGTTGCCGGTTCCTTCACGCCCCTGGTCTCACGTAGCTATAGACTTTGTGACTGGTTTACCCATTTCAGATGACTACACCACGGTTTTAACCATCGTGGACCGGTTCTCGAAGGCTGCCCATTTTGTGCCACTTCGGGGTTTGCCTTCGGCCCAGGAAACAGCGGATCTCCTTGTGCAACATGTGGTCCGTCTTCATGGCATCCCTGCTGATATTGTGTCAGATCGAGGACCTCAGTTTGTATCACAAGTTTGGAAGGCTTTCTGCGCGGCACTGGGAGCCACAGCCAGCCTTTCCTCTGGTTATCACCCCCAGAGTAATGGCCAGTGCGAGCGGGCTAATCAGGAGCTTGAGGCCGCCCTACGCTGTGTCATCTCCTCCTGCTCATCCTCCTGGAGCAAGTTCCTTCCTTGGATTGAGTACGCTCACAACGCCACGATCTCCACGGCTACGGGCGTCTCCCCGTTTAAGGCATCATTCGGGTTTGATCCTCCGCTGTTCCCGGAGGAGGAAAAGGAGGTAGCGGTTCCTTCAGTCCAGGCACACATCAAGCGCTGCCGGCGAGTTTGGCTCCTTGCTCACCAAGCCCTGCTGAAGACTACCAAACGCAATATCCAGGTGGCCAACCGGCATAGGAGACCCGCCTCGGACTATAAGGTGGGTCAGAAAGTCTGGTTGTCAACCCGGAATATTGGTGTACCAGCCGAAAAACGTAAGCTCACTAAGCGCTTCATTGGCCCCTACACCATTAATCGTGTTATTAACCCTGTGTCTGTGCGCTTGTCTCTCCCCTCTTCAATGCGTATCTGCCCCACCTTTCATGTCTCCCAGGTCAAACCGTACATCTCTGATCCCCTGTGCCCTGCTCCCGCGGCTCCCGCACCCCCGAGGATGATCGATGGCCATCCGGCCTGGGGGGTGACTGCCATCCTGGATGTCCGCAGGCGGGGTCGTGGTCTTCAGTATTTGGTGGACTGGGAGGGCTTTGGACCGGAGGATCGTTCTTGGATTCGCCCAGCGTTGATTCTGGATAAACAGCTGATTCGCAATTTCCATCGGGCGAATCCAGGTAGGATTGGGCAGGTGCCTGGAGGCACTGCTAGAGGGGGGAGTACTGTCATGGCGGCCTCTGGGCCGTCATTGGCGTCATCAACTCCAGCTGCGCACAGACCAACAGGTGTTAATCAACGGCTGTTAAAAGCCAGCGTCGCTGACAGCCCGGCACGGAGTCGTCTGTCCTCCTCGTCGGAGTATGAGCCTGAACTCCGCTCTCTGGTCTCGTCAGGAATCTCTCTTGTCTCGTCTGGAACCTCTCTTGCCTCGTCAAGAACCTCTCTTGCTTCATCAAGGACTTCTCATCAGTGTCAACCAAGTAAGAGAACAATTTGCTACTCAACCCCTTGTCTATACCCCTGTGCACAGGTGGACCTCCTAGGCGGCGGACCTGCGTCCCCAGCTGACGAGGTAACGCCATCTTGCACACGTAGCGCTTCGCTACCACCACGACTACCGGTACGTCTTGCTCCTCAGCTTCCAGAACTGTTGTTGTATCAGTTGCAGGAGTATTGGCCACCGCTATCAGTGGAGTCACTGTCATCGTTATCAGCTATATCATCATCACCATGTTCTGTGGAATCACTAACCTCGTCATCGTCAGGATTACCATCATCCCGGTCTGTGGAGCCACAGCCGGCGTCATCAGAAGAACTACCCTCGTCACAGCCACGGGTGGTATCCCCAGCACGTTCACGGACACCTTCACCTCCACGTTGCACGGCCGCTGGATCTCAGCAGGGCGTAACCTGTGCTGCACTCAAGTAAGCCTCACCATCTGTAGCTCATCACGAGTGTGGAACAAAAGTAATTGTTTTCTGCTTGTATGTTCCAGGGTTGCCGGGTCTCCGTCCAGGCTGCTCAGCTCCAGTGACCAGAACACTATCCACGCACTCACACATGCACTACACACTCTCACTATCAAATAAAGATTATTGTCACTATCTGCCCGTGTCAGTGTCTGTCTCCTGGGTCCTAAACCATGTCAAAAGTCAGATAAATGAAATAGTTAGTTAATCCCTTCACACCAAGTTGGTGTATATGGGTGACGCCTATCTCCGTTTCTCTGACCCTAGGCCACACAGCTACTGCAAGTAGTGAAAGCTACAGTGGGGGGTCAGTCCTCTGGTAGCTCTGTGCGTAACTTTACTTTCCTAATTCCATTATACGGAGCACCATGCTAGAAGGCAGAAAGCACCATTTTTATATGGTCTTTGGTATGATCCAGCCAGGATTTGAACCCCTGCCTCCCGGGTGTGGGGCGGCTGCTCTACCAACTGAGCCACCACTCCGGTAGATAAATGAAATACTGTATGTCAAATGTCATTGTCAGTAGCTGTACTTAGCTTTGGTTCGGTCAGTCACATGTTGGGATGTGATGAGTCCGGTTGTCGTTGTTGTTGTCGTTGTTGTTGTTGTTGTTGTTGTTGTTGTGGCCGCTGAGCAGGGCATAGTCCCCTCCCCTCCCTCTGGCCTCCTGAACATGGTTTGCAGACCCAGCACCAAGGCCTCTCCTCCCTTCTCCATGCCGGGGACCCTGGAAAAATACAGGAGTGAGGGAAGCAAAGGCCTCCCCCTGAGGGTCAGCTCAGTTGTTCTGCATGTTTTGCATATATCAACACATCAGCAAATGAACATGTACGATATGTTACAAGGTGTTTACGTACATGCTGTGCTAAATTTGGATGCATGTTCTGTAGGAATACACTTTTCAAATGTTGTCAGTAAGGTTCTGAACCTGTATCTGCAGTAGGATTTTCCAAACCTGAATGATTATAAAAAAAAAAAGGAAACATCCTGTAGTCTACACCTATAGGCTTCAACACTTTCTGTTTTATGTTAAGTGGCATTCTGAATAGCTGTCAAATCATGTTTTAATCTCCACTTGTTCCTAATATGTTCATTTAATTTCTTCACCTGCTGTGCTAATACTGCATCAGTTGGTGGTTAACTAGCACAGTGGGAATGTTTTAAAGAATGTTTTGGCTATTGACTTCAGCACCTTCAGCTGCTGGACCAACATAAGCCGGGTTGTAATAATTTAACCATAGGAAATTGTCCTAATTCTATTGCATGTTCCTCTTCCTTAATGTGTTTATCTAAGGGTGAGGATATGTGTGCTGTTAAAATGGCATAATTTGAAGGTGCATAATTACTTAACTTTTTTGTCAGATGAGAAAGCTGGACTCTAGGTTTGATGTCCGGCCTGCTTTGAAAGGAAGGAGGAGGCGGGCGGGAGGTGGGTGCCCAGCCGTGGAGGAGGGGTGAGCCAGGTCTGCAGTTGGTGCCATGGGGGTGGTCACCGTCTTAAGGTCCGGATGCAGAGAGGGAGGGGTCAGGTTGTCTCCACGCCACCTGCTCTGACCGTTGTCTCCTTCGTCACCTTGGAATTTTGAGAAAAAAATGTGCATTAGTCAAACCCTTCTTATTACAAACATCCGAGTCTTTTAGGGTCTGGTCTTGCCTATTCAAATCAGCTTGTCGTTGCCTGGCAATCTGAAGCCATTGTTCAGCCTCAAAAAGTCTATATTTTAACTCTTTTTGCCTACTGCCATCTGCTGCTAATCTAATGGTGGAAATTAAAATCTAACAATCTTGAACCTCAAGCTCCCCACTGAAATTAAATTTCTTTCTCCATTTTGCCAGAAACCTTGTGCTATTTCTGTCTTTTTTGTTCATAAATTTACCATCTCTTGCCAAAACATAAATTTCATTCTCATCTTGCTGTGTTCTGCAACCCTTACAGCAAAATGAGGCATTATTTCTTCCTGTCTGGACACTTTGTGGCTGTTTTATCTTTTTGCTATAACAGCAACCCATGTTTGAAAGTTTTTTTTTCTTCTCTTTTTACCAAGTTTCCACACACAAATCAGTGGCTACACAGCTTTTCTATTTTTTTTCCCAAGCTCTCTCTGTTTCTTTTTCCCCTCTCTCAAGGACACATACACAGAATCACAAACAGATACACATAGATTTTCAGACATTACACACAGAGACAGACAGACAGGGCCCAACACATTTTCTTTTGTGTTATCTCTACAAGGTCATACAATAAAGACTTGTAGGTTCATGCCAAAACCCAAAACAGCATGAGAATTACTTCAATTAATCTTCAGATCTGGCAACCTCAGCGGAAAAAAATCAAATATGGCAACCCTCACACCGCCACTCGCAGCGTGAAGCTCCTTTTTTTTCTTTTTCTCCTTTTCTTACACTGCCATAAAGCACAACGCCAGTCCACTGTTTCTGCTCAAGGCTACTATTTTCAAATACCTATAAATTTAAACACTTCCCAAAAGAAAATTAACTAACCAACCCTTTTATGCTCCACAAATATTAGGGGGAAAAAAACCCCCACAGATATCAATTTCACACCCTATTCACTCCGCCTCCATGGGAACTCAGCCTCTCTGTGTTTCACACCGGAGCGGAATTTCATGTAACACAGACAAAACAAACTCAGACCGCAGTAAACCTTTTTTTTTTTTCTTCTTCTAGCGCTTCAACAAACTCACAAAATAAAATATTTCAACGGTCATGTTAACCCCCCTGCTGTGTGTCTAAAGCCAAAAGTTAAACCTCCCTCGGCATCTTGCAATAGCTCACCGTAGCGGGGGCAATGGGCAATAAAGCAGACCCGATAAGGGCACGGAATCTTCCGTGAAAAAAAACCTTTTCCTTTCGGGGATCACGTAGCCTCCCCACTAATGCTGAAAGTCCAAAAGTGGATCATAAGCAGGAGCGGTCCCAAGAGGCACGAATCTTACCCCGAAAAATTCACTTCTCTGGGATCACGTGACTCTTTCTGACAGGAATGAGACACGAATCTTTCCTGTTTTATCCTCAGATCTGGCTTCTAGACCTCCACTAGAACTTACTTGAGCATTGGAAAAGAGCGAATTTCTAAGAATTACCCCGGATCTTGAAATATCGATCACCGCTGGCAAAGGAAAAACTTGTTCCTCCCAAGGGATTATTGCGATACCCGCACCGTGAGTAAAATAACTCATCAATTAGGCCGTAGGTCTCATTCTTTCAGTCTTTCACCTAGTGTACAATCAGTCTAGGCAATCATTCGCTGGCCATAACAACAATAACAAAAACTGGAATAAATTACTCACACCTGGAATCTGCCTCTGAGTTCCGGTAGACCCGTCAGAGCTCCACGTCGCTCCCCGACGTCACCAGGGCTTTTGAAGAGGGAAATTCAGCATTTTTTTCAGCGCTTCCCAGAAGTGTGGGCCTCTCCTCTTCTTTGACCGTGCACTGTCCAAGTCCGGGTCCATCGGAAAATGCCGTGGACCACTTTATATGGGTCCCACGTCAGGCGCCAATAATGTTAGATCAAAAATGAATTGACTGAGGCTGAATCAATAATCAATAGGCGGTTTTCCAAGTTCTGAGCCATTTATTCTCTTTCTGATCAGAAAGGAGTTCATCAGTAACAGCAAAACTTGCCTCAGAGCTTCACACCACCATCTCACTAACATGTGTTCAAGGATGTTGCTTCTTTATACCTCAGTCCCTTATGTAAGCTAGACTGGCTGGAGCCAACTCTCCAAGTGACTGCTTCTAATCTATGGTCAGCAATGAACATTCTGCTATGATCTTTACATGACCTGGTCATCCTAAGTCACTCTAACTTACAGTACAGTACAGCTTAGTATGATAAAACAATAAAACCTTCGTCATTATTTACAATCTTGCTCAACCTAATCTTACACTGAAAAACAGACAGTCTTTACAAGCTACCGCTTTTCCGGAGGTCCAGGTCGCGGAGGCAGCAGCTCAAGCAGAGAAGCCCAGACTTCCCTCTCCCCAGCCGCCTGCTCCAGCTCTCCAGAGAGGATACCAAGGCGTTCCCAGACCAGCTGGGAGAAATAGTCTCTCCACCTAGTCCTGGGTCTGCCCCGGGGTCTCCTCCCAGTGGGATGTGCCCGAAACACCTCAAGTGGGAGGCGTCCAGGAGGCATCCTAATCAGATGCCCATACCACCTCAACCGACTCCTTTCAATGTGGAGGAGCAGCAGTTCTACTCTGAGCCTCTCCCGGATGACTGAGCTCCTCACCCTATCTCTGAGGGTGAGTCCAGCAATCCTACGGAGAAAGCTCATTTCAGCCGCTTGTATCCGCGATCTTGTTCTTTCGGTCATTATCCAAAGCTCGTGACCATAGGTGAGAGTAGGAACGTAGATTGACTGGTAAATCGACAGCCTTGCTTTAGAACTAAGCTCCCTCTTCACCACAACAGACCGGTACAACGTCCGCATCACTGCAGATGCTGCTCCGATCCATCTGTCAATCTCTCGCTCCATTTTCCCCACACTCGTGAACAAGACCCCAAGATACTTGAACTCCTCCACTTGGGGCAGGAGCCTGTCCCCAACCCAGAGAGGACAATCCACCTTTTTCCGGCTGAGGACCATGGACTCGGACTTGGAGGTGCTGATTCTCATCCCAGCCACTTCACACTCAGCGGCAAACTGTCCCAGCAAGAGCTGTAGGTCATTGCTGGATGAAGCCAACAGGACAACATCATCTGCAAACAACAGAGATGAGATCCTGTGGTCACCAAGCATGACACCCTCCATTCCCTGGCTGCGCCTAGAAATCCTGTCCATAAAAATTATGAACAGGATTGGTGACAAAGGGCAGCCCTGGCGGAGTCCAACTCTCACTGGGAATGACTCCGACCGAGTGTTGGCAACACGAACCAAACTCTCACAATGGTCGTACAGAGACCGAATAGCTCGTAACAACAAGCTCGATACCCCATACTCCCGAAGCACCCCCCACAAAAAAACACGAGGGATGCAGTCAAATGCCTTCTCCAAGTCCACAAAACACATGTAAACTGGTTGGGCAAACTCCCACGAACCCTCAAGAATTCTCGAGAGGGTAAAGAGCTGGTCCGATGTGCCACGGCCAGGACGAAAACCACATTGCTCCTCCTGAATCCGAGGTTCGACCAACGGCCGGACTCTCCTCTCCAGTACCTTGGCATAGACCTTCCCAGGGAGGCTGAGGAGTGTGATCCCTCTAAAGTTGGAGCACACCCTCTGGTCTCCTTTTTTGAAGAGAGGAACCACCACCCCAGTTTGCCATGCCAAAGGCACTGCCCCCGACCTCCACGCAATGTTACAGAGGCGTGTCAACCATGACAGCCCTACAACATCCAGGGCCTTGAGGTACTCAGGGCGAATCTCGTGCACCCCCGGGGCCCGGCCACCAAGGAGATTTTTAACCACCTTGGCGACCTCAGCCCTTGTGATAGGCGAGTCGTCCCCCTCGTTCCCAAACCCTGCTTCCTCTGTGGAAGGCGTATCAGTCTGATTGAGGAGATCCTCAAAGTATTCCTTCCACCGCCTGACGATATCCCCAGTCAAAGTCAACAGTGTCCCATCCGCACCATACACAATGTGGACAGGGAGCTGCTTTCCCCTCCTGAGGCACCGAACAGTTTGCCAGAATCTCTTCGAGGCCGACCGAAAGTCTTGTTCCATGGCCTCACCGAACTCCTCCCATACCTGAGTTTTTGCTTCAGCAACCACCCAAGCTGCACTCCGCTTGGCCTGCCAGTACACCTCAGCTGCTGCGGGAGTCCCACAAGCCAACCAAGCTTGATAGGACTCCTTCTTCAGCTTAATGGCCCCCCTCACCACCGGTGTCCACCACTTAGTTCGGGGGGTTGCCACCACGAGATGCACCGACCACCTTGCGGCCGCAGCTCTGGGCCGCCGCTTCAACAACAGAGGTGGAGAACATGGCCCATTCAGACTCCATGTCTCCAGACTCCCTCGGAATGTGGTTGAAGTTCTTCCGGAGGTGAGAGTTGAAGACCTCCCGGACAGGGGCCTCAGCCAGACGTTCCCAGCACACCCTCACTATACGTTTGGGTCTACCAGGTCTGAATGGCATCCTCCCCTGCCATCGGATCCAACTCACCACCAGGTGGTGAGTTGGAATAGGACACCACCAGTTGGTGTCCTGGTTCCAAGTGCACATATGGACACCCTTATGCTTGAACATGGTGTTCGTTATGGACAAACTGTGGTTAGCACAGAAGTCCAGTAACTGAACACCACTCAGGTTCAGATCGGGCAGGCCATTCCTCCCAATCGCCCCCCTCCAGGTTTCACTGCCGTTGCCCACGTGCGCATTGAAGTCCCCCAGTAGGACAATGGAGTCTCCAAGCGGAGCACCCTCCAGCACCCCAGTCACAGACTTCAAAAAGGGTGGGTACTCTGAAACATCATTTGGTGCATAGGCACAAATGATGGTCAGGACCCGTTTCCCAACCCGAAGGTGCAGGGAAGCAACCCTTTCGTCCACCGGGGAAAACTCCAATATAGAGGCAGCAAGGTGGGGGGATACAAGAATACCCACCCCTGCTCGTCGCCTCTCGCCTGGGGCAACTCCAGAAAAGGCCAAGCTCCAGCCCCTCTCCAGGAGACTGGTTCCGGAACCGGAGCTGTGTGTTGAGGTGAGGCCAACTATATCTAGCCGGTATCTTTCAACCTCGTACACCAGCTCAGGCTCCTTCCCCACCAGAGAGGTGACATTCCACGTACCAAACACCAGTTTAGAAAGCTTGGGATCAGTCCGCCAAGGTCTCCGCCTTTGACCGCCACCTAATCCACATAGCACCGGACCCCCACGATCCCTCCCGCAGGCGGTGAGCCCACTGGAGAGCGGACCCACGTAACTCCTTCGGGCTGAGCCCGGCCGGGTCCCATGGGTGGAAACCCGACCACCAGATGCTAGCCTTTGAGCCCCTCCCACAGGCCTGGCTCCAGGGTGGGGCCCCAGAAACCCCATACCAGGCGGGGTACACTGAATCCTTGATATAAAATTTATCATGAGAGTCTGTTGGATCGTTCTTAGACTGGCCCTTCACCCAGGACCAGTTTGTCTTGGGTGACCCTATCAGAGGCAAATTGCCTCGGACAACACAGCTCCTGGGATCACTGGGGCACTCAACCCCCCCCCCACCACCACCACCACCACCACCACCACGATAAGGTGACGATCCATGAGGGGGAGCTCTGAGACAATGAAAGAAAATCACAGTGACTCAGACATTGGCTCATTATTATGCACCAGATACAATTATAATATAAAATAGAATAACAGCATTAAAATCATATAGAATAATCAATGAAACCTGAAAATATCCTATCAGCTTTGATGTGTGAATACAGTTGGCTTACCACTGCATTTTGCCCCTGAAGGCTCGTGTTCAGTGAGTTCAGATGTCGTGTTATATCAACTAAAAATCCAAAATCAGCCAGCCAAATATTATTAGATTGTTCTAGCATCCGCTGTCCCTTTGTTGCCAAGAATTGTCCAATTTCCTCCCTAAGAGGGTAGAAGCGCTGCAGTGCAGACCCCCGACTGAGCCATCTTACGTCATTGTGATACACAACATCTCCATTGTCAGCCTGGATGCTGAGAAGAAACTGTTGAAACTGGCGGTGGCACAGGGCTTTGGAGCGAATATAATTAATACCCTTTATCACCGGTTTCATAACATGATCATATTTCAGATGTTTGGTACAGAGAACTTGTTGGTGAATAATACAGTGGAGTTTTATAGCTTTGCCTCCTTCTTCACTGACTTTGTTTCAGACTAGAGCTGATCATCCACTTTGCTCACCAGCCATGGCAGGTGCGCCATCCGCAATAATCCCAGTGACTTTATTCCACGGTAGTTTCATGTCATCTACGGCGGAACAAACGGAAACAAATAAATTCCTCTTGTTTGGTCCTTAAGGCTCTGGAGGTCAAGTAGTTCTTCACTCACGTTCATTTCATTGTCCATTTCTCTTAAAAAAATCAGTAATTGAGCGGTGTCAGATGCATCCATGCTTTCATCGCAGGCGAACGAAAAAAAAAAAATCAAACTCTACTCCTTTTGCCTCTGTCTCTTAATATCAAATGAAATGTCTTCAGTTGTCTGTACCACAGTGTTACGTGCCAGGCAAACATTGGCAAACTCTTGCTTCTTCTCAGGACAAATTTTCTCCACCATTTTCATCATGCAGTCTTTAATAAATTCACCCTCAGTAAAAGGTTTGCAGTGCTTGGCAATCAGCGTTGCCACCTCGTAGCTGTCATGGCCTGCTCTGCTAATCATCCCCAGCTGCGCGCTCACCTGGTTCCCATTATGGCTGGTCTATTTATTCTGCGCTGCCCTGACTAGCGGTGTGGAGATGTCTCACTGTGCTCCAGAGGAGCTTCATCGGCAACTCTTTCTACTTGTCGTGATCTCATTCAAAGCCTGCTTCGTTCCTCGCTGGAGAATCCCTCCAGCCATCCATGTAAGCGCAATCCTCAACTCACCCTGTCTTCCAGTTCCCTGTGCACAGGCGGAGCCTGTGGCGGCGGACTCTTCCTTCTCTCCTTCATCATCAAACTCCCCAGACACTCACCTGCAGGAGCTGCACTCCCGACCGAAGGACACTGTCTTCCTGGCCGTAGCAGTTGTGCTGAACCTGAGCCAATCTCCATCTGTTCCCACAGTAAGGAACAGTGTAACTGTTTAACTCCAGCTACAACGCTCACTAACCTTCCCTCTCTGTGTGTCTTTAGGGTTGCCGGGTAGTACGGTGTGCTGCTCTGTCCCTGCTGCTCCTGCCTACACTCACACGCACCAACATACACATTCTTGTCGTAATAAACCTAATTGTATCAATTCGAGGTCTGTGTCTTGTCTCTGGGTCAAAGAACCATGTCAGTACATCTCTGCCAGAACGACCCAGCAGACAGCGCTTTGGTGCGCCGTATCAATCACATGGAAATTCGAATTGATCAATTGGCTTATCAGCAGCAGTCTATTTTGACCCAATTAGCCCATGTCACTGATCGGTTAGACCAATTGACTAACTTAAGATAAGATAAGATAAGCCTTTATTAGTCCCACAATGGGTAAATTCCAGGATTGCAACAGCACAGGGATAGCAACACTCAGAGCAATAATCAGAAGGCAAGAGAAAAAAAAACAAAACAAGAGCAGCAAGTATACATATGTACATATATATATATATATATAGAAAACACAGTGCGGAGCATTGTAGCTGGATGGAATAAATATATGAGTATATAAACACACAGTGCGGAGCATTGTAGCTAGATGGAATAAATATGTAGATATAAAAACACACACAGTACTTCCAGCCTTTATCACAAGTCCAACCTATTCCCAGTAACTCCTCAGCTCCCATTAGCATACCAGCTACCCAGCCCGGGCAGAGGTCCCCGGCGCGGCTCACTCCTGTTCCCACCCCCAATCGCTTTAGGGGTAAGCTCGGTGACTCCAGGGGCATCGTCATGCAATGCAGGGTGGTTTTCTAGCGAGTACCTGAGGACTTTACTTTGGACCAATGTAAGATCGGCTATGTGATTAATTTGCTAGAGGGAAGGGCACTAGCATGGGCTTACGCTGTTATGGCTAGGGCCGATTACGCTAGCATGACTTATGGGCAGTTTATTGATGAATTCAATGAAGTTTTTGATCATTCAGACCGAGACAGCGTGCGTACCTCTCTGCTGCTGAACTTGAGGCAGGGGACTAGGTTTGCAGCAGATTATTCAGTGGACTTCCGGATAGCGGCTACCAAAGTGGGTTGGGAGGATGCTGCTCTGTGTAGCATTTTCCTTAGGAGCCTTAGTCCTAGTCTCCAGGATGAGTTACCCCTCGAGAAAAGCCGGCTAGGCTATCTGAGCTTATATCCCTAGTCATCTGTCTAGATAATAGGCTGAGGGAACGGGCGGCGGAGCAGAAATCCCATGGCCGCTCAGGGTCACAGCCCTGCCGCGCTCCATCTACTCCCCTTCTGGCCCTGCCACCCGCTGATTCCTCTGAGACCCCAGAACCCATGGTTGTAGGTCAATCTAGGTTGCCTTCGGCGGAGAAACAGCGCCGCCGGGAACTGGGGTTGCGCCTGTATTGCGGGAGTGAGGAGCATGAAGTAGCATCTTGCCCGATTCGGCCAAAAGGGTGGGTCTGTGCATCTCAGTAGGGGGACTCACGGACTTGCCTCAGCCTAACCCCCTATCCAGACTCCTTCTTCCTATCCGATTCTTTCGTAAACACACTGAAATACCCACACAGGCATTAATTGATTCAGGGCAGAGCAAAGCTTTATTTCTCGAGACCTGGCAACCCGCTTGGGCCTATACTGTTCTCCCCTCAAAACCCCGCTACAACTGATCGCACTGTCTAAAACCCCCATGGCAATGGTGACTCACCAAACTGCCCCGGTGTCGGTCATCATCTCGGGGAATCATCGGGAGGAGCTTCAGTTTTTTGTGTTGCCGATCTCTTCATCCCCGGTGATCCTTGGGTTTCCCTGGCTGCGTCTTCACAACCCCACTATTGATTGGTGCTCGGGGAATATTAGGTCATGGAGCTCATTCTGCCTCAGTGGCTGTCTCCAGTCAGCCGCTTGCTCGCCATCCATTCCCCTGGCATCTCCCACCGCCTTGGCCCCGGACCTGTCCAAAGTCCCCCCTGAATATCATGACCTCGGGGCCGTCTTCAGCAAGTCCCAGGCCCTATCCCTGCCCCCTCACTGGCCGTATGATTGTACCATTAACCTCCGGCCTAGAGCTCCGTTACTATCTAGCCAGCTGTATAGCCTGTCCCCGCCGGAGCGGGCAGCTATGGAAGCTTACATCAAGGAGTCCCTAAGTTTGGGCATAATCCATCCATCTTCTTCGGCAGTGGGGGTGGGGTTCTTTTTTTGTTGGCAAGAAGGATGGCTCTTTAAGACCATGTACTGATTTCAGGGAACTTAACAATATTACCATTAAGGACAAATACAGTACACCCTTCCCTTGCTTAACTCAGCCTTTGACTCTCTCCAGGGGGGCGTCCTGGTTCTCCAAGCTGGATCTGCGCAACGCCTACCATCTGGTGCGGATCCGCGAGGGAGATGAGTGGAAGACAGATTTTCGCACCCCCAGTGGTCATTTTGAATCCTTAGTAATGCCCCTTGGGCTTACCAATGCACCTGCTGTATTCCAGCAGCTCATTAATGATGTGCTGAGGGATTTTCTGGGGGGGTTTGTATTTGTCTACCTAAATGACATTCTGATTTTTTCTAAATCCCTAGAAGAACATCAGGTGCATGTAAGGAGAGTGCTGCAGCGGTTGTTGGGGAACCAACTTTATGTCAAGGCAGAGAAGTGTGAGTTCCACACCTCTAGGACATCTTTTTTGGGGTTCATCATCTCGCATAAGGAGATCCTCCTGGACCCTGGGAAAATTAAGGCGGTAGTGGAATGGCCAACCCCATCCCCCAGGAAGCAGCTCCAGCAGTTCCTGGGGTTTGCAAACTTCTACCGTCAGTTCATCAAGAACTACAACAACCTGGCCCTTCCCCTGACGCACCTCACGTCGACCAAAGTGCACTTTCAGTGGACGGAGGAGGCGGCTACGGCCTTTACAGACCTCAAGAGGCAGTTTTCCGAATCCCCCATTCTGGTGCAGGTGGATCCTGATCTTCAGTGTCTGGTGGAGGTGGACGCCTTGGATTCTGGAGTGTGGGCTGTCTTATCTCAGCACTCCCCGGCGGGTCTTACTGTGTGCCTTCTTCTCCCGGCGGCTGTCCCCTGTGGAGCACAACTACGGCATCGGTGACAGGGAGCTTCTGGCGGTTAAGTTGGCTCTGGAGGAGTGGCGCCATTGGCTGGAGGGGGCTTTGCAGCTCTTTGTGGTCTGGACGGACCACAGGAACCTGGAGTACCTGAGGACGGCCAAGTGCCTGAATGCCCGCCAGGCCCGCTGGTCCCTGTTTTTTGGGCGATTCGACTTCACCATCATGTATCGTCCCAGGTCCAAAAATACCAAGCCGGACGCCCTCTCAAGGCAATTCGCTACAGATGCCGTGGAACCTGAGGATCATTCCGTCCTTCCTGCCTCCTGTGTCGTGGGCACCCTTTCATGGGGGATCAAGGAGAAGTTCAGGAGAGCGCAAGAGTCAGAGATGGACCCGGGCGGGGGGCCAGCGGGTAAGATATTGGTCCCATCGGCCGTCCGGGGTGACGTTATAGAATGGGCCCACTCCTCTAAGTTTGCCTGCCATCCAGGGAGACGGCGCACGGAGGAGCTTCTACAATGTTCGTTCTGGTGGCCCTTTCTTCAGAAGGACGTTGGGGAATACGTCCGTGCCTGCCCTCAATGTGCCACTGGAAAGTCCCCATCATCCCCTCCGGCTGGGCTACTTCACCCTCTCCCGACTCCTGGCAGGCCCTGGTCCCATGTGGCGTTCGATTTTGTCACCAGCCTTCCCCTCTCCAACAACCACACCGCGGCGCTCACCATAGTGGACCGGTTCTCCAAGGCGGCCCATTTTGTCCCTCTCACGGGTCTGCCTACAGCCAAGGAGACAGCAGACCTTCTGGTTCAACATGTGGTGCGACTGCACTGGATTCCCCTAGACATCATGTCAGATCGGGGTCCCCAGTTCGTCTCTCGGGTGTGGAGGTCATTTTGTAACGCCCTTGAGGCCACGGTGAGCCTGTCATCCGGCTACCACCCACAGTCAAATGGCCAGTGTGAGCAGACTAACCAGGAGTTGGAGGCGGCGCTGCGGTGTGTGATGTCACACAACTCGGCCTCTTGGAGTTCTTACCTGTCATGGATCGAGTATGCCCACAACTCAATGGTCTCTTCGGCTACAGGTATGTCCCCGTTCCAGACTTCACTTGGGTATTCTCCCCCATTGTTTCCCGAGGAGGAGGGTGGCATTGCCGTGCCATCGGTCCAGGCACACCTGAGACGCTGTCGTTGGCTGTAGAGAGCTACCCGGGCAGTGCTGCGGCGGACGGCGGAGCGCAACTCTGCAGTGGCTAACCGCCATAGGACCCCAGTGCCATCATACCAGGTGGGCCAGCAGGTTTGGTTATCAACTAAAAACATCAACCTAAAGGCCGAACGCCGGAAGATGATGAAACGTTTTATTGGTCCCTTTGTCATCGCCCACATCATTAATCCCGTGTCTGTACGACTTGAGCTCCCCCCCCTCCCTCCACATATGCCCCACTTTTCATGTGTCTCAGGTGAAACCTGTGTCTTCCAGCCCACTGTGTCCTCCTCCCAGGTCTCCACCCCCTCTGAGGATAATCGACGGCAGTCCGGCGTGGGGTGTGACAGCTATCCTGGACGTCCGTCACCGGGGCCACGGCCTGTAATACCTGGTGAACTGGGAGAACTAAGGTGAAGAGGCAAGGTCCTGGGTGCGTTCCGCCTGTGTGCTGGATAAAGATCTCATCAGGGAGTTCCATCGGACGCACCCAGGTAGGCTGGATCGATCGCCAAGAAACGCTCATTAGAAGGGGAGTACTGTCATGGCCTGCTCTGCTAATCCTCCCCAGCTGCGCACTCACCTGGTTCCTATTACGGCTGGCCTATTTATTCTGCGCTGCCCTGATTAGCGGTGCGGAGATGTCTCACTGTGCTCCAGAGGAGCTTCATCGCCAACTTTTTCCTACTCGTCGTGATCTCATTCAAAGCCTGCTTCGTTCCTCGCCAGAGAATCCCTCCAGCCATCCATGTAAGTGCAATCTTCAACTCGCCCTGTCTTCCAGTCCTCTGTGCACAGGCAGAGCCTGTGGCAGCGGGCTCTTCCTTCCCTCCTTCATCATCAAACTCCTCAGACTCTCACCTGCAGGAGTTGCACTCCCGACCGAAGGACACTGTCTTCCTGGCCGTAGCAGTCGTGCTGAACCTGAGCCAATCTCCATCTGCTCCCACAGTGAGCAACAGTGTAACTGTTTAACTCCAGCTACGACGCTTACTAACCTTCCCTCTCTGTGTGTCTTTAGGGTTGCCGGGTAGTTGCTGACAATAACCTGCTCCTTAACACCAGCAAAACCAAGGAGCTCATAGTGGACTACAGGAAGGAGAGGGGAGAGACACATGACCCCATCCATATCAATGGCATAGCTGTTGAACGTGTCCCCAGCTTCAAATTCCTGGGGACACACATCTCGGAGGACCTGTCCTGGTCAGTTAACACCACCAGCCTGATCAAGAAGGCCCATCAGCGCCTCTTCTTCTTGAGGACACTGAAGAAGAACCATCTGTCAACTGACATCCTGGGCAACTTCTACTGCTGCGTGATAGAGAGTACCCTGACCAACTGTGTCACAGTCTGGTATAGGAGCTGCTCTGTCGCTGACCGTAAGGCGCTGCAGCGGGTGGTGAAAACTGCCCAACGCATCACAGGGACTCCACTTCCAGTTATAGAGGACATCTACAGGAAAAGATGTCTGCGCCGGGCACGCAGCATTCTTAGGGACTCCAACCATCCTGCTCATGGACTGTTCCAGCTTTTCCCCTCCAGAAGGCGTTTCAGAAGCCTTTGGACTAGAACCAGCAGGTTTAGGAACAGTTTCTTTCCAACAGCTGTCACGTTATTGAACTTAGTTCCCCGCTGACTCTCTTACCATCCTCACCTGTACATAACTGCCCATCTAACTTATTGTACATTATTTGCACATAACAGTACTCTTAACTTTCTGCACTGCTGCATATATTTGCATATATTGGCTTAAATTGCACATACTGTTAATTACCGTATATACTGCACTGCTGTCCTTTGCACTTCTGATTGGATGCTAAACTGTGTTTCGTTACCTTGTATTCATACATGTGTAATGACAATAAAGTTGAATCTAATCTAATCTAATCTAATCTAGTACGGTGTGCCGCTCTGTCCCTGCTGCTCCTGCCTACACTCACACGCACCAACATACACATTCTTGCTGTAATAAACCTAACTGTATCAATTTGAGGTCTGTGTCTTGTCTCTGGGTCAAAGAACCATGTCAGTAGCCCGCTTTTGTGGCATTTTCATTTGACTCTCTGGCTCTTGTGAAAAAGCGCTGCTGTGCCGTTAAAACATCTTCGAGTTGCTTCAACTTTTTGCCGCATTTGTTTCCAGTTAGCTTGTTGTAATTAGCATGTTTTGTCTGGTAGTGCCTCTTGATATTAAATTCCTTGAAAACAGCCACAGTCTCTTGGCAAATTAGGCAGACACAGTTGTTTCGTATTTCAGTGAAAAAATACTCCAAGTTTCACTTGTCCTGGAAGCGCTGGCCCTCGCTGTCAACTTTCCTTTTTTTAGTTACAGTCGCCATTCTGGTAATGTGCTGGAAAGGGTTGCACAAGGGTCACGCAGCGGTAGTGCAGCCAAAGGGCTACTGCCATCTTCTGGTGAAATATAAAATAGCTTTTTTGTATGCATGTATTTTATACTGTGGTCAACAGTGTTGGCTGGCCACAAATTATTGATTTGATGACAGAGGCTGCAGGCCGGTGGAAATTTGAACAGGGGCTGCATTTGGCCCCTGGGCTGGACTTTGGACCTGCCTGCCATACATAGTGGTTGATGCCAAAACAGAATCATAGAAGATCTTCAGGAGTGCCCCCCGCACTCCAAAAGACCCGAGTCTCCTCAGGAGGAACAGCCTGTGCTGGCCCTTCTTGTAATAATAATAAGTTTATTTATAGAGCACCTTTCACAGACAGAGTCACAAAGTGCTTAACATGGTAAAAAACAAAATAAAAACACAGGCACATAAAACAGTAAAACAAAGTAGACAATAAAAGCACATAAAAATACAATCGGCACATAGTTAAAAAGCCAGGATAAAAAGGTGGGTCTTTAGTTGCTTCTTAAAAACACCAATGGAAGGTGCAGATCTAAGTTCAAAAGGCAAGGAGTTCCACAGTCTGGGAGCAACAGCAGCAAAGGCTCTATCGCCTTTGGTTTTGAGCCTAGTACTAGGAACTACCAATAGATTATGATGAGAAGACCTGAGAGACCTGCTGGGCTGGTGTAGAGAGAGCAGGTCACTAATATAAGAAGGTGCCTCTTCATGAATGGCTTTCTAAGTAAGAACAAGAACTTTAAAATCAATTCTATAATTTACAGGAAGCCAATGCAAGGAGGCCAAAACAGGAGTGATATGACAGAATCTACTGGACCTAGTTAGTAATCTTGCAGCAGCGTTCTGGAGTAACTGTAAGCGGTGTAAAGAGGATTTACTAAGACATGTAAAAAGAGCATTACAATAGTCCAAATGTGAAGAAACAAAGGCATGAATAATGATTTCTAATTGAGTGTAGGAAACCAATGACCTAATTTTGGATATATTCCTAAGGTGGAAAAAACAACTCCGGGTCAGAGATTTGACATGCTGATCAAAACTCATCGATTGATCAAAAATGACACCAAGATTTTTTAGATTAGACCGTACGTTAGAGCTTAATGAACCAATGCTATTAACCAACTTAGGAATTAGATTATCAGGTGCTACACTAAGGACTTCAGTTTTATCAGCATTAAGTTGCAAAAAGTTACTAGACATCCAGTCCTTGATTGCAGACAGACAATCATGAATAATTTTTAAATTGTCAACATGGTCAGGCTTAAAAGAGAAAAGTAGCTGTAAATCATCAGCGTAGCAGTGATAAGACACACCTTTAAATTTGCTGATAATAGAACCAAGTGGCAGCATATATAGGGCAAATAAAAGTGGACCCAGAATAGAACCCTGAGGCACCCCATAGGTTAAAGGAGCAGAGTCAGATGAATAAGAGCCAACAGCCACGGAAAAGCTTCTACCAGAAAGGTAGGAGAAAAACCAATCCAGAGCTTTTCCAGAAATACCTACCCAATCTCTAAGCCTTTGTAACAAAATAAAATGATCAATAGTATCAAATGCTGCAGTAAGATCTAATAACACTAAAACAGAGCATTTGCCAGAGTCTGATGACATTAAAATATCATTTGACACCCTCAGAAGAGCGGTCTCTGTCGAGTGTTTCTGACGAAAGCCTGACTGAAATTTGTCAAAAATATTATGTTCAATCAGAAAGTCAGTGAGCTGCTTGGCAACAACTTTTTCTAAAAGCTTAGAAATAAAAGGAAGCTTAGAAATTGGCCTGAAGTTTTTAAAAACAGATGGATCAAGGTTAGGTTTTTTTAAAAGTGGCTGCACAACTACATGTTTAAAATACGAGGGTACATAACCAGATTCAAGTGAACTATTAATGATATAAACCAAAGACGTACCCACTGAGCCAATTACCTCTTTTAACATTGAGGAAGGCAAAATATCTAAAACGCAGGAGGAGGATTTCATGGAACTCACCAACACTAACAAATCCTCAAAAGAAATTGGGGTAAAATCACTTAAAAAGGCCTGTCTGTTAGGACAATCAAGGATTAGGGGAAAGGAATGAGTAAAACCAGCCCTAACAGCAGTGACCTTGTCAACAAAAAAGGAAAGAAACTTGTTACAGTCATTACATGAATAAACAGGGGGAGCAGAACTGACAGGATTAACTATACTATTTATTGTGCTGAAGATGATCTTTGAATTGTTACTATTGGAGGAGATGATGTTGGAAAAATAAGAAGTTCTTGCCATTTTTATCATATTGTTAAATTCAATTAACAGTTCCTTAAGGTAGAGCATATTGGTGTTGTGTGACCAGTCCAGTTTATTGTTCAGGTGAACACCCAGGTAGTTGTAAGATGTCATCATCTCCATGTCTGTTCCCTGGATGTTTACTGGTGCTGTGGGGAGTTGTTCACCACATTCTTCTCCATCCACGATATTCTCCGCAGTTGCACAAATATAAGTTACAACTTTTGGTAAGACAGAAAAAAGTAACTGCAGCACTCATGCCTTTTTTTTTTCTTGTGAGCATATACGTTTTTTCCATAAAATTTTTATATTTTTTCCACAAATTTACAGATTTGTTCCGAGTAAATTTCTAACTTTTCCCACTTATATATTATAATTTATTTCATCTAAATTTGAGACTTTTTTCTCATCAATTTTCTTTTTTTTTTCTGGCAAAAGGCTGTCTATTTTCCTTAAGGCCATCAACTGCTAATATAATGCAGCCCTGAAGGGGTGTCCCATGACGTCAAGGTAGTTTTCAACCACTTTCTCTTGTAACGGGATTTCAAATGCCAACGGTAAAATTTACCAAAAAATGAGCACCATGAGCGCGCTCTCTCTCTCTCTCTTTCTCTCTCTCTCTCTCTCTCTCTCTCTTACTGGCCATACCAGTTCTGCGGTCCATGCTCTGTTGCTTCAATGACCTTTAAATTGATGAAAACTGCATGACAACTCCTCTGTGACTCGAAACTCAAAGTATCGAGACTTGCCACTTGTCAGACATGACTTGGAACTGTCTGAGCGCCAATCTCGACCGCGCTTGGGTCATGCAGTATTTTCCTCCCATTCGGTATTATTCCTTATGGTCCTTCAGAGCTCTTATTCTGACAGCATCTCTGGGGGGCTTCCGGCTGTCAGAGCTGAGCTCAGCAGTTACAGCTGGAATTAATTGAGCTGATGATGCCCTCATCAGCTGATCTATCCTCTTGCCCTATTTAAGGGAGCAGCTTCGGTCTCTCAGGGCTGCGACCTCGCTCACGTACGAGTAATGCTGGTCTTCTCAACGTTAGGCTGGTGTCCCCATTTCCCGGCTCCAGTCATCCTCTCGATCCTAGCTACTCTCAGTAAGTTATCCCTTAGTTTGTGTGTATCGTCAGTGTGTCTTAGCCACAGTCTTTATTTGTGTTTTGCCCCACGAGGCTCATTATTTTGTACTCTTATGTCCTTATTTAATAAATGTGCAAACTCTACTGCTGCCTATAGTGTCTCATTAGTGGTCCACGAGGACCGCTGCATGACAGGAACATGACACTGGACTTGCTGGTCTTCACTTAGGACTTGACCCTAGACTTAAGAAGAAAGACTTGAGAATTACTTGTGACTTGCAAAATAATGATTTTTGGTGCCACCTCTGCCAAATTGTCTTTTTTGTTCTACTGAGCACAGAAATTCCTTCAGAAAGTATTCATAAAAATATCCCAAAGGCCCAGATCAGACAGATGTGATTACAACCACAACTCGGCAAAATTAGCCTGGTGAACAGTTGAAGACATTAACAACAGTGATAACTTTAACCTTTTACTATTATCTAAAATCAGTCATTTGTTTATATGCACATCTATTATACTGTATATGTAGGAACAAACGTTTAAATGCATGAAAAACATATCAGGATGCACATATTTACCTTGAAATGAAAGAGACTTCATAGCATGTCGCAGAACCTGTCAGGTTAGGCTTTCACTTTACTTTTTAAAACTTAGATTTTCATGAACTGATCTCTGAACTCTTGTAATGTTTCAGACTCTGATGTATTCTGTATTTTCAATGAGAGCTGCGTGCTGCCATGCAGTTATCATGTTGGGGACGAGCTTGTCATCCACTGGCAAAAGGTGTCGGCGGGACACTTTCGTGTCCACTCATTTTACTACAACCAGAACCAGCTCAGCCTGCAGAACCATTGGTTTAGAGGCAGAACGTCTCTGAGGACCAGATCTCCAGAGGAAATGCCTCACTTCTCCTGATGGGGGTTAAAGTTCAGGATGAGGGGAGATACAACTGCTACACCAGTACTCTACGTGGGAATAAGGAGTCATTTATCAATCTGAAAGTGGACGGTACAGGAAGTGCACATTTACACAGTCAGCTTTCAATCATGTTAATAATTATAAATGCTTGGTTATATTTAGTGCATGAGACAAAGCTAACATTTACATTATAGTTGAATATTTTGAACAATCAACAACAGAGCTATAGATTCCCTCCATGAAATGTATAAAAGCTTTTTTCACATTTTTTGATCAAATCCACAGAAAATCAACCACTTAAATCTTTCACTCTTTGCTAAACTTTGAATGTCACATTTATCTTTATCATATAAAACCTTACTAAAGTAATGCATAACGTGAACCCTGGGTTCTATTCCCCTCTTGCAGCTCCAGTTGTTCAAGTTGAAATCAAACAGGAAGGAAAGAACATCACCTGCAGCTCAGATTTGATCTTCCCTAAACCTGAACTCACCTGGTCCATCAGACCTCCATCAAACAACAGTGAAAACACAACTCAAGTCCATCAGAACAAGGAATGGCAACTTTACAACATCCGTGGCTCTCTGAAACTTCCTGACGGTGATAATTTGGTCTACAGCTGCATCATCAGCACTTGTAGAAGCAGATGGACAGTATCTTTAATGAAACGGAGTGAGTATCATACAACACAAAACTCAGTCATGGAGTTCCACAGGGCTCTGTGCTTGTCAAGGATGGCCCTCACGAGCCATCAATAAGACATCGAAAACCAGCCAATGAGTTTGCGTATTTTATTAACAAAAAGACATGAATGACAAAATAACAGCCAAGTGGGGCAAAAACACAAACAAACACTTTGGTACAAAAACAGACTATGAGGAAACACACTAGCTGTGAGAAGAACGAATCATGAATCTTAGACGGAGGTTTGACGAGGTCGCAGCAAGGAGTAACCCTCAGCTGCTTCCTTACATACAAATGACAACCCAATCATTAGAGAAATGTAATCAGGGGAAATACTGAACAGTTGTCACAACGTGACTCGTTTTGACAGCCGGAAGCCCCGTTGTGACGCTGTCAGAATAAAAGCCCTGAAATGGCCATATACCAAACACAGAAGAACGGGGAAAATACCAGACAACCCGAGTGCGGACAGACTCAGCGGCCAGGCCATCACAGTGCTGTGTCCAATTCGTTTAAGCATATATGGTTCTGTTAGGTCATTTGTTAGAAAACACAGCTTGAATTTCCACAGTTATTGCAATGGAAATGTATCTATCTTCTGTATGGTGAGTGCTGAAATAAAGACAACTGTATACCAGAACTGTCTTTATGAGTTTACCACCTCTGCAGAGTGAAGCAGTCAACACAGAGGCCAGCAGTATTCTGAGAGAGAAGTTAGTTAGTTAGTTAGTTAGTTATTTCAATCCTAACGATGCGTACATGGTTCATCAGGAACCAACAGACTCTCCTGTGGCCTTGTTATTTCTGCTTAGTCAGATAGGAGCTTGCAGGAAGTTACAAATCAGTTCAAACTGGTCAAAACAGAGGACAGTGACTTATTTTTTCTGTAGGGAGATTCATTTCATGCATCACACATTTATGATAATGCAGTCAGGCATAAGCATTAAATATGGAATATTCCCATTTTGGAAATGTGAAAGGACGAGGCAGAGTTTATCTCACGAGTCAGGTTTATTCACATTCTCCAACATCAACAATACAGGAAAAGAGAAAGAACCCATGCATTCATCTCCTTTTATACCCCAGGAGCTTCAAAGCTCCAGTCACAATGCATCCCTTTCAGATCTTATCACCCCCACCCCAAAGTCACTGGCAGTCAGGAAATCCCCCACGGCCATCTCTTTGCATACCATAGACCACATTTCACATCCTCGTGATATCTCCGAGGAGGCTCAGTTCTTTGTTCATCTGAGACATGGAGCCTACAGTAAGCATACAGTGATATGTACATTTGTGCATATGAAACCCACGTATGTGTCCCACACCATCACTTTATGCAGATGAAACATATTTCTATTTATCAGAGCAGCACCCTGTGTTGATGGAATGTGGTGGAACTTTGATTCTCCTTAAACTGGTATGAACGTGGGTTCGTTCACCCGACTCCTTCATGGAACTAGGGCAGAACTGGAACCCCTGAAAGACAAAAGTTAAAAGTAAAATAAGAAAATGTGTATTTACAGTTGCTGTCTTGATGCTGATATTACTGATATTTTAACACAGCTTTTAGTTCTGAAACAACAATCCAGTGCCCTGCCTCAACTTCTCTGAAGGGCTTCAGCCTTGCCTGGTGGTTTAACCACAGTCACATCATTGTGAGCCAGACTGGGACTGATGTCATCTACAGAGTTTCTAAGGAGTGGAAGAAGTATGTGAAGAAAGTGTCGGAGTCTGGAGACACTACAGGACTTATCATCCAGTCAGGAGGGAACATACACATGTAAACTTAACAGTGCTAAGGAGACCATCAGCACTAATTTTGTTCTGAAAATTGAAGGTAAGATTGAGCAAAAGAAAAGAGAAGTATGTTAAGAAACGTTCAATATTTGTTGCCAAGATGTAAACAGAATAGTGGTGTGGTGGTTAGAAGGACCCTATTCTAATTTTGTGACTTCAGTTTTTAAAGTAGGACCTTTTTGACTTTTATATTTGCAACTTTTTCTTGTAGACTTCATATTGAGTTTTTCAGTCATACAGTGCATTCGGAAAGTATTCACAGCACTTCACTTTTTCCACATGTATGCCAGGGCACCACTGTAAAAGAGGTCCTTACCTCAATTGGTTTTATCCCTGGTAAAATAAAGGTTGAATAAAAATAAAATAAACATTTTGTGATGTTACAGCCTTATTCCAAAATGGATTAATTTTCCCCCTCAAAATTCTACACACAATACCCCATAATAACAACATGAGAAGTTTTTTGAGAAAATAAATTTATTCCATTTTGAAAAAGGCTGTAACATAACAAAATGTGGAAAAAGGGAAGCACTGTGAATATTTTCCGGATGTGCTGTACAGTAGAATTGCTAATTTTTAGCCATGGATTGTGGACTTTTTCCTCAAATTTGTGAATTCTTTACTTATAAATTTGCTAATTTGTTGTTTGTGTCCTATTGGTTACAATTTGCATTTTTTCAAGTCTTAAAGTTGAAATTTTTGAGGTTGTGGAAGATGTGAAAATGACGAGGCAGAGTTCTTTCTCAGAGTCAGCTTTATTCACATCTCCATCATTTCAAAGCAGAAAAGAGAGAATGAAACAGTAAACTCTCGCCCTTAAATATCAGGGACTTCACACCTTATAGATCACATGTCACACAGACCACCTTGCATAATAAAGACAGTCACAATGCATTTCTCTCCATGATATCACTTCCACTGTCTCCCATGCATCCTTTAATCGACCCCCCACAGTCTCCAGCCTTGCATACCAAGGCTAAGATTCCTGCCTTTGTTCTGACCTAAAATGCGAGTCGCAGAACCGGTCCAACAGGTCCAATGAGTGTTCACCACACAAGCCCCCCCGAGCATTTTATAAAAACAGAACAACAAGAAGATAACCACATGCATGCCGTGATAGCATCAATACACATCAGTCCACATGCTGGATAGGCTTCAGCCTCCTGCCAAATCTGCTGTAGCTGGGGTTCACCGTCTCTGCGGCGCTGTCACGCTGGGGGTTTGCCGTCTGGGGGCGGAAACCCTTTGTCAGTCTCTGTGGGTGTTCTGGGGAAACATTACTTTGGGAAACATTACTGTGTGAAACCATCCATGGTGGTCTACCTCGCCGCAGGGCCTTTGCCAACAGCACTTCCTCATCTGCCACCACAAAAGCGGGTTTAAGTCTGTCTAAGCCAATTTTCTCTTTCCTACCCCCCAAATCTAGCAAAAACTGCTTATCCCCTGTTTCTAGCACTCTGAATGGTCCGTCATAAGGCGGTTGCAGCGGGGTTCGATGCGCATCGTGTCTAACAAAAACAAACTCTGCGTTCTTCAAAGTTTTAGGCATAAAAACGCGCGGAAAACTGTGGTGCGCGGGGCCGGGCAGCGTGCTTGATTCTATGTTACTCCGCAACAGCTGAGACGGGGAGGCGTTTGGCGCAGGGTTATCTGGGAGAAACTCTGCAAACACGAGCTCCGCTGGGGAGGCTTCTAGATCCTCTTTAGGTGCAGAACGCAACCCCAATAACACCCATGGTAACTTGTCAACCCAATTTGTATCCGTCAGTGATGCTCTGAGAGCCGCCTTCAATGACCTATGAAAACGTTCGCATAACCCGTTAGCCTGCGTATTGTACGCGGTTGTGTGGTGAATTGTGACACCCAGGCTGCAGGCCATTGTCGACCAAAGCTCGGAAACAAATTGAGGGCCTCTGTCGGACGTAATGTCTGACGGAATGCCGAAACGCGCCACCCAAGCTGTTAAAAACGCGCGCACCACTTCCTCGGCCGTGGTTGATGCCAGCGGGACCACTTCAGGCCAGCGCGTGGTGTGGTCCACCATTGTCAGAAGATGTGTGCACCCCTGTGACAGCGGGAGGGGTCCAACGAGGTCCACATGAACGTGATCGAACCTCTTGGCCGGAATGTGAAACTGTTCCAAAGGAGCCCTTGTGTGCCTGTGTACTTTGGCTCGTTGACACACCATGCAGGCTGCTGCCCACTCTTTGACCTGTTTGAAGAGGCTCGACCACACAAATTTCTCTCCCACCATTTTGACCGACGTGCGCACTCCAGGGTGCGCCAAAGAATGAACCGAGTCAAAAACGCGGTGGCGCCACCCGGACGCGGCCGTCCAGTGGAGAATTCGCAGATTAGGGGGGGCATACCGTCTTGCAGCACCCTGTTCTCCAGCCTTAACCCTGTTGGTCCAGACTGGAGCGCGCGCACGTCCGCGTCATTAACCTGCTCCGCGGCCATGGCTGCATAATCTAACCCTACGCTGACTGGGGCCGCCATGGCGCGCGAGAGGCAATCTGCTACTACATTGAGTTTGCCCGCCACAGGCTGAATATCAGTGGTAAACTCTGATATCGCGGCCAGCTGTCTCTGCTGCTGGCCTGACCACGGTTCCGAGACCTTGGCCATCGCGAATGTTAGCGGTTTGTGATCAACAAATGCGGTGAAAGCGCGTCCTTCCAGCCAGAACTGAAAGTGGCGGATGGCCAAATGGAGAGCGAGCAGCTCCCTGTCGAACGTGCTGTATTTACGTTCGCTATCGCGCAAGGTCCTGCTGAAAAAGGCGAGGGGCTGCCAAGCCCTGGCTACATGTTGCTCCACGACCGCCCCTATGGCCACCTCTGACGCGTCAGTGGTGAGCGCTATGCGGGCCATTGGGTCTGGGTGTGCCAACAACGCAGCCTTTGCCAAGGCTGCTTTAACCTCCAAGAACGCTTGGTCCCGCTTTGGGGACCACTCGATCTTATCCGCGGGTTTCTTTTTTTTGAGCGCGGCATACAGCGGTTGCATGAGTTGCGCTGCGCGGGGGAGAAAACGGTTATAAAAATTCACCATTCCCAAAAACTCCTGCAACGCCCTGACTGTCTGCGGCCGGGGAAAATCTGCCACAGCGCGCACTTTGTCAGGCAGTGGAACTGCTCCTTCGGGGGAGACGTGGTGTCCTAAAAAATCGATCTGCGCCACCCCGAACTGACACTTCGCTGGGTTCATTATTAACCCATGATCTCCCAACCTTCGGAAAACTGTGGCCAGGTGTTTTTCGTGTTCGTCTTCGGACGCGCTGACTACTAAAATATCGTCCAGGTAGACGAACACGAAAGGGAGATTGCGAAGCACCGCGTCCATCATGCGTTGGAACGTCTGAGCAGCCCCTTTAAGTCCGAATGGCATGCGTAAAAACTCAAATAAACCAAACAGAGTTATTACCGCTGTTTTGGGTATGTCCTCAGCGCGCACTGGGACTTGGTGGTAACCGCGGACCAAGTCTATTTTAGAAAAAATGCGTGCCCCTGCCAAATGAACCGAAAAATCTTGGATATGTGGGATTGGGTAGCGGTCGTGCGCTGTAGCGTTGTTTAACCTGCGGAAATCCCCGCAAGAGCGCCATGATCCGTCAGCTTTCGGGACCATATGTAGGGGGGAAGCCCACGGACTGTTTGAACGTCTGATAATGCCCAACCTCTCCAGGTTGGCGAACTCCTCGCGCGCTATGGCTAGTTTAACTGCGTCCAAGCGCCGAGCTTTTGCAAAAACGGGCGGTCCAGTAGTGGTAATAAAATGCTCCACCCTGTGCTTAGCGACTGTTGCCGAAAATGTGGGGACCGTGAGTGCTGGGAACTGAGTGAGCAGTGTGTGGAACTTACCGACTGCTGTTGTGACGTTGGCTTGTGCTGTTGGCGGGGCCACTCGCGCTGTACAGGGGATAGAATCAAAAGAAAGTGCATTAACCAGGCGCTTGTTAGCGAGATCAACCAACAACCCATGTGAGCACAAAAAATCAGCCCCCAGCATATTGAAATTTACTGTTGCTACAACAAAAGTCCACTCATATGCACGGCCGTGTAGAGACAGAAGCAGAGTCTTCTCACCAAAGGTCTTAATCTCCGAGCCGTTCGCCGCTGTCACCAGGGGACCTCCGGAACCAGCTAGTCTGTCCGCATAGGAAGGTGTGATGAAACTCAACTGGGAGCCTGTGTCGACGAGGAACTGCCTCCCGGAGCGTGCGTCGGACAAGTAGAGCAGCTTGTTCTCTTCCCCGAGGGCCGCGGCTGCTACCGACCCCCGGTCTTGGTGTTTCCCGAACGCCCGAACTGGCACGGTGGTACACACTTGCGTGCCCTCTCTGTGAAGCGGCGATGGTAGAAACAAAAGACGTCCGGTCCACGCTCCCTGGCCCTTGCCGCCGCCGTCATCGGTGAGTCTGGCACCGCTGCCTCTGGCCTCCTGTAGTCTCCGGTCGTCACGCCGAGTTCCGCTGCAGCGGCCGTGGCTGCGCGCCGCTTGGTGGCGTTGACAATCCGCTGCGCATCTCGACCCAGTGCGCGGTAGTCCTGTAGGGCCAACGGTGAACTGGCCAGAGCCGCTCTCGCTGCTGACGGTAGAGTCCTGAGGAAGAGGTGGGTGAAAATGAAGTGATCATCGTCAGAGTCTTTCAACCTCAACAACTTCTCCATCAGGCTCGCGGGCATGTCGTTTTCCCCCTCCGTCAACGTCAGGAGCCTGTCTGCTCGCTCCTCCGCCGAGGGGGTGAATTGCTGGATGAGAGCAGCCTTCAACGTGCCGTATTTGTCACTCTCTGGCAGCTGGTCGATCAGGCTCTCCACATGCTGGGCCGTGTTGTTGTCCAGCTTTGCGACTATGTGGTAGAATTTCGTGGCATCTACCGATATCCCCTGGAGGTTGAACTGCGCCTCAACCGCGTTGAACCAGGAGTGTGGATTGTTCTGCCAGAAGTCCGGTAGCTGGACTGTAGCGGCATTCGCTTGGCTGGGGGCTCCTGACGCGGCTGGCCCGGGGGAATTTTCTTCTTCCATGATACGTCTCGGGTCACCAGTGTGGAAGATGTGAAAATGACGAGGCAGAGTTCTTTCTCAGAGTCAGCTTTATTCATATCTCCATCATTTCAAAGCAGAAAAGAGAGAATGAAACAGTAAACTCTCGCCCTTAAATATCAGGGACTTCACACCTCATAGATCACATGTCACACAGACCACCTTGCATATTAAAGACAGTCACAATGCATTTCACCACCTTGCATAATAAAGACAGTCACAATGCATTTCTCTCCATGATATCACTTCCACTGTCTCCCACGCATACTTTAATCGACCCCCCACAGTCTCCAGCCTTGCATACCAAGGCTAAGATTCCTGCCTTTGTTCTGACCTAAAATGCGAGTCGCAGAACCGGTCCAACAGGTCCCATGAGTGTTCACCACAAGGTATAAATTAACTGTTTTTTATATGTTTTTTTTTCACTATAAATGTGACTTTTTCCCCTGTAAAATTTGTGATTGTCCTTTTTTTAACTCAACGTCCCATGGAGCCTCTAGGATTAAGACCTAACCCCACACTAAAAAATCTACAATGTTATCAAAATGTATGCACAACAAATAAATTAACATTTACTGCACCAGAGTCCTTTAAAACACTGTTTTTCCAACCTTTTTTGAGCCACGACACCCTTCTTACATTGAAAAAAGTCCTGCATCACCCCACCAACCCACAATGTTATAAAACGACACATTGTAGCCTTTTGTGGTAAATGTAATGACGATTTAGTCTGGTAATTAGGCATGCAACCAGCAGCCGATTTGCTATTGGAGATATGAGGGGTTTTCACCAATTCAGCAAAAGGTACAAACATATAAATGTAAATTAGCTACAAATTTGCAAGAATAAAGGTGCAAAGATATGATAAAAGATGCCATCTTATAGTCACAAATTACAATTTAGTTACACAGAATAAAAATTTAACCACCATCCAGATAAATGATGCAAATTTACCAGAAAAAATTTACATTAAAAAAATTGCAAATTTATGGAAAAAAGTTTCAAGTTTTTGAAAGCGTTAAATATTTTCTTAAAATGTAGCAAATTTATGGGAAAGGTTTCAAATTTATGAAAGTCACAGATCTACAAAAGCTGGTAAATTTACAAGAAAAAAGTTGCATATTTATGAGAAAAAAAAATTGTTACAGCCCGAGTGCCGGTTCCGTCCGCACTTGGATTTTATATCATCATTTCCAGGCTTTGACAGCAGTGGGTTCCTTCTAGCTCCCCGGGCTCTTAAGAGGCCTTTGAGTTCCAAATGGAAAAGTTCCTTTATTTTTTTATTATGACAGCGCCCGGTGGAGCTCCCTGCTGTCAGAGTCAACAGCTGTGCTGCATTCGGGGTCATTAGTGACCGGTGTTAAAAGAGGGCGCTGACTGCACCCCGATGCAGCGCACTTAATATGGCCAATGAGCCAGAACAGCAGTAACCGGTGTGACGAGTGGGGCAGTTTGAACGCCGAAACTTTGAACTTCATCAAACGAAAGGAAGCGTCGGATGGTTAGATCTCCGAGAGACAGGCAGAGAAGTTTGTCGGTCGGTTTGGCAAGGAGGTTGGGTGACGGGACTGGAGTCTGCGAGCATGGGAAAATGGAGAGGAGGAGCAGGGTAAAGACAGGTGTGGCGGGTCGGCGCAGCGGCGTTGTGAATGGGCCAGACTGGGGAGATTCTGATTTGTGGGACAGTGAAGACAGTATGGATACTGGGCAGGGAAGTGGGAAAGGGAAAGAGAAAAGGGAGAATAACTTTCCTGGAAATACTGCAAAGAAGGCTAGAAGTAGTGGAAGTGGTGGTGGTGCGGAGGGAGGAGGGCAGGAAGGAGCCGAATTCAAAATTACTGTAAGGTTCGAGGATGAAAAGGGGATATCCACAATGAGCCCAATTAAATTAACAACAATATTGAAAAACCAGGTAGGAGATATACTCATGGCAAAGGTATTGAGGGATGGAAATCTACTGATTGTATGCAGGAATGAGGAGCAAAGGGAAAGAGCTGACAAAATGAGGGAGGTTGGGCGGTTCAAAGTGAAAAATACAAGCATTATTGATAACGGATCAAAGTGGAACAAGGGTGTAATTTGGGGGGTGCCAATAGGAATTACAATGGAAGAAATTAAAGCTAATTTAAAAGGGGGGGTAGTAAAAGCAGCTCGTAGGCTACAGGCCACCCGGGAAGGACAGAGGAGAGACACTGAGGGTGTGGTGGTTGAGTTTGAAGGAGAAGTGCTCCCCAAAAGTGTAAATTTGGGCTTTTTGAGGTATGGGGTAAGAGAATTTGTCCCTAATCCAATTCGGTGCCATAATTGCCAAAGGTTTGGACACATAGCTAACACTTGTAGATGGAAAAAAAGGTGTGCAAGGTGTGGGGGCAACCACCAGTATGGAGAATGTGATCAAGAAACACCAAAGTGTTGTAACTGTGGCGGGAGTCATAGTGTGGCCTATGGAGGCTGTGAAAGAATGATGAGAGAAAGGGAAATTCAGCGAGTCAGAGTACGGAGTAAAGTTTCTTATGCTGAAGCAGTGAAAAGGATGGACCAGGGAGGAGGGAATGGGCAAAGGACTGGGGGGAGGCTGCCTGTAGGGGAAAGAGAGCTGGTACGGAATGGGGAAATCCAGGTTGATCTGAAGAGACTGGCTATTTTTATAGCAGGAGTTGTGAATGCCACAATGGAAGTAAAGTCTAAAACTGAAAGAATTCAAATAATAGTGAAAGCAGCAGCTAATCATCTTGGTTTCAGTGGTTTAACTTGGGAGGAGGTGAGGAGTGGGCTCAGTAGCCAGACAAGTCAGGACCAAGTATCGACTGGAAAGGAATTGTGAGGATGGTCATATTGATTCAATGGAATGCAAGAAGTTTGTTGGCAAATGGACAGGAATTCAAAAGATATATTGAGGAACTTTCAGACAAACCAGATGTTATTTGTGTTCAGGAGACGTGGTTGAAACCTAATCTGGATTTTAAAATAGTGGGATATGTTTCTATTCGGAATGATAGAAAGGAGGGAATGGGAGGTGGGTGTGCAACATTTGTGAGGGAGGGAATTCAGTTTAGAGAGATAGGTAAAGGGGCTGAGCTGGAATACGTGGTAGTTGAAATTTGGACTAAAGAGGGGGAATTAGTAGTCGTTAATTTGTACAATCCTTGTAGGAGGCTGATATTGAGTCATTTATCTCAGATGGAGGGGATAGATGGGAGCAGGGTGGTAGTTTGTGGGGACTTTAATGCCCATAATGTGTTATGGGGGGCGAATTATACAGACATAAATGGTGAGATTATTGAAGAACTCTTGGAAGAGAAGAAGCTAGTATGTTTAAACAATGTCCTAAAAATGACGTGGGCTACATTGACAATTGGAGCTCTTTTTGGGGAAAACCTGGTCTTATGAGACGAGACAGCATTCATCCCACTTTGGATGGTGCTTCTCATTTATCTAACAATCTGGCATCTTTTTTATCCAAATTTCCAAAACCGTGACTACTCAGAGTTGGGACCAGGAAGCAGAGTCGCAGTCTTACACGCCTCTCTGCAGCTCCTCTTCATCCGCCACCCCTCAGCTTAGACCCTGTCTTCCCCATCAGAGAATCATTGTCTGCTCCCTCCAAAGTAAATAAAAATATAATGTATAAGCGTCCCAAAGTGATAAAGCAAAATATTGGTAAAACTCAAATTAAACATAAAGCCTCTAAATTGAATGATTTGGCCTCTGTTCCTCTTCATAATTTAAAAATTAAATGTGGTTTATTAAATATTAGGTCTCTAACTCCCAAGTCTCTGTTAGTCCATGATCTGTTAATTGATCATCAGATTGATTTAATTTCCCTTACAGAGACTTGATTAGGGCAAGAGGATTATGTTGGTTTAAATGAATCAACTCCCTCTGGTTATTTAAACTGTCAAAATCCCAGAAGTTCTGGTCGTGGAGGAGGAGTAGCAACAATTTACCATTCCAAATTACTAGTTAATGTAAAGCAAAAAACATGTTATAATTCCTTTGAGGGCCTGGTCCTCAGTGTTGGGCACTTTAGCAACTTCAGGTTAAACCCAATTTTATTTGCCATAGTTTATCATCCCCCATCAACCTATTCAGAATTTTTTTATCCGAATTTGCTGATTTCTTAGCTGATTTAGTGCTGAAATCTGATAGAATAATTATAGTAGGGGACCTTAATATACATGTGGATGTAGATAGTGACTGCCTTAATGTGGCTTTTAATTCAACATTAGACTCGATTGGGTTTTCTCAGAAAGTAGGAAATTCTACTCATTACCTCCACCATACATTGGACCTTGTTCTGACATATGGCATAGAAATAGAAAATCCTGTAGTGTCTCCTCATAACCCTGTACTGTCAGACCATTGTCTGTTAACCTTTGATTTTACTATTTCTGACTATTTGGCTCCTAAAGAAAAATATTATCACAGTAGATGCCTCTCAGATGACGCTGTTTCCAAATTTATGCAGATTGTTTCCTCTATGCCATGTGTCAACACAACGGAAATAAGCTATAGACAGCTTGCTCCTTCTGTAATTGATAACATGGTGGATAGTGTTTCAGCTTCTCTGCATCAGGCTCTAGACTTGGTGGCCCCCTTAAAAAAGAAAAAGTCTAATCAGAGATTTTTAACTCCTTGGTTCAACACAGAAACTCGTAGCTTAAAACAGAAGACTCGTCAATTAGAAAGAAAATGGCGCTCTACTAATTTAGATGAAATCTATTTAGCTTGGAGAAATCATCTTTTAATTTATAAAAAATCTCTTAGAAAAGCTAGAACGAGTTATTACTCTGCATTAATAGAAGAGAACAAGAATAATCCCAGGTTTCTTTTCAGTACTGTAGCCAGGTTGACAAAGAGTCAGGACTCTGTCAATCCTAGCATCCCGTGAGAGCTTACTAGTCAGGACTTTATGAACTTTTTCAATAATAAAATTTCATCCATCAGAGATAAAATCAATCAGATTCTTCCCACAGTTAACTTAAATACTGTAACTACTACAACTCCTTCTATTGATGTCTGTCTTGATGAGTTTACTCCAATCGACCTTTGTGAGTTAGACAAAATAGTTTCCTCATCCAAACCTTCAACTTGTCTTTTAGACCCTATTCCTACCAGGTTATTTAAAGAAGTCTTCCCACTTATTGGTAGCTTTATTCTTCATATAATCAATTCTTCATTAACTTTAGGCCATGTACCGCAGGCTTTTAAAACGGCTGTAATTAAACCCTTACTCAAAAAGCCAACGCTAGATCCAGGAGCTTTAGCTAACCATAGACCAATCTCTAATCTCCCTTTCATTTCAAAAATCTTAGAAAGAGTTGTTGCTACGCAATTATTTGACCACCTGCAGGGAAATGGTTTACTTGAAGAGTTTCAATCTGGGTTTAGAATCCATCATAGTACTGAAACAGCCTTAGCGAAGGTCACTAACGACCTCCTCATCGCATCTGATAATGGACTAGTTTCTGTACTTGTCCTTTTAGATCTTAGTGCAGCTTTTGATACTATTGATCATAATATTCTACTTGATAGATTAGAACACTATGTTGGACTTAATGGAACTTCGTTGCAGTGGTTTAGATCTTATTTATCTGATAGGTTCCAGTTTGTTCATGTAAATGATGAGTTTTCTTTCAGCTCAAAGCTTAGTCATGGAGTTCCACAGGGATCTGTGCTAGGCCCTACTCTTTTTAGTTTATATATGCTTCCGTTAGGCAACATTATTAGAAAGCACTGTATACATTTTCATTGTTATGCAGATGACACACAATTATACCTGTCAATGAAGCCAGATGATACTAATCAATTAGCCAAGTTAGAAGCCTGTCTTAAGGAAATCAAAGCTTGGATGACTTGTAATTTCCTGCTATTAAATTCAGATAAGACTGAAGTCATTCTTGTTGGTCCAAAAAACCTTAGAAATTCCTTTCCAAATCAAACTTTCAGTTTGGATGCAGTTACTCTTTCTCTTAATAGCTCTGTGAGGAACCTTGGAGTTATTTTTGATCAGGATTTGTCCTTCAATTCACATATTAAATTTGTTTCTAAGACTGCCTTCTATCATTTGCGTAATATTGCCAAGATTAGGAGCATCTTGTCTCAGAGTGATGCTGAGAAGCTGATCCACGCTTTTGTTAGCTCGAGATTGGATTATTGTAATTCTTTATTATCAGGCTGTCCTAAAACATCTTTAAAAAGTCTTCAGCTGATCCAAAATGCTGCAGCAAGAGTTTTAACAGGTACTAGAAAGAGAGATCATATCTCTCCGGTTCTGGCCTCCCTTCATTGGCTTCCCATAGAGTTTAGAATTAAGTTTAAAATCCTTCTTCTTACTTACAAAGCTCTAAACAATCAGGCTCCTTTTTATTTAAAAGATCTGATACTACCGTATCATCCTAACAGAGCACTACGCTCCCAAAATGCAGGATTACTTGTAATACCTAGAATCTCCAAAAGTACAATGAGAGGCAGAGCCTTCAGTTATCAAGCTCCTCTCCTGTGGAATCAGCTGCCAATCTGGATTCGGGAGTCAGACTCGATCTCTGTTTTTAAGAATAGGGCTAAAACCTACCTTTTTGATATAGCCTACAATTAGGGAGGGATCATGTGTTTCTGAACCCTCCCTTAGTTATGCTGCTAATAGGTTTAGTCAGCCGGGGGACCTCCAGTAATGCACTGGGCCTCACTCCTTTCCTCACTCTCTATGAAATATTTTTTTTTTTTTTGCTGGTCATTAACATTTGTTTGTTCTCTCCCATAGATTGAGTCCCCATCGTGCTGTTTGCTCTCTACATGTCTGTTCTTTTCTTCTTCTCTATCCCCTCACCCCCCAGCCAGTCGCAGCAGATGACTGCCCCTCCCTGAGCCTGGTTCTGCTGGAGGTTTCTTCCTGTTAAAAGGGAGTTTTTCCTCTCCACCGTCGCCAAGTGCTTGCTCACAGGGGATCGCCTGATTGCTGGGGTCTTTCTGCAACTGTGGGGGTCCCCCCTACAGTTGCTAGTGCTATGAGATGACTGTTGTTGTGAAATGGCGCTATATAAATAAAGTTGAATTGAATTGAAAATTGAATTGGTAGAGCAACTAGAATTGATGTACATACGGAGAGTGGTTCAGTTCTTGACTTGACGTTGGTGACTAGTAATATTGCAAGTGTGTGTGAGTGGGAGGTTTTGGAGGAGTTTTCAGTGGGAAGTGATCATTTTCCAGTGTATTGTAATCTTTTCATTTCAGTGAATAGGGTAAGTGGTCACAGGGAAGGGAGGTGGGTTTTTAGCACTGCTAATTGGAGGTTATTTAAGTTTATTTGTGAGAGAGACCTTCCCCTAGTAGAGGTCAGTGAAGACATTGAAAGCATGGAGGAAAGTATTAAAACTATTTTTCTGGAAGCAGCCAATCAGTCAATCTCTAAAAGTAAAGGGAAAAGATTAAAGAAAGCAGTGCCTTGGTGGACAGAGGAGTGCACTAGAGTCATTAAAGACAGGAATAAGATACTTAAGGTCCTAAGGAGAACTCATAATTGGCAAAACTTGATTAATTATAAGAGAGCACTGGCAAAAGCCAGGAAAACTATCCAGAGGGCCAAGAGAGAAAGCTGGCAGAGATACTGTAGCACTGTAGGTAGATCAACAGCCGTGGGAGATGTATGGAGCATGATCAAGGCTATGAGGGGAGTCAGGAGGGAATGGCAGTATCCAATACTAAAAAGTGGGGGAGAGATTGCAATAACTGATGAGGAAAAAGCAACAACGATAGCAAAGAGCCTGACTCAAATTCATAGCTCAAGCAATTTGACTGAAGAGGGTAAAAGAGGAAGAAGTAGGACGAGTTTAGCACACCCTGGAGTTTTGGAGGAAAGGTGTGATTTTAGTAGCTCGTTGGATTCTCCTTTCACTCTAGATGAAATGGAAAGAGCGGTAAACAAATCAGGATTAACATCCCCTGGGAAAGACAGTATCTGTTACATCATGGTGAAACACTTAGGGACTTTGGCAAGGAGGAAGCTATTGGAAGTCTACAACAAAGTGTGGGAAAAGGGAAAGCTCCCAACTGCATGGAAAGAAGCTGTGATTGTTCCTATAAGAAAACCTGGAAAGGATCCCTCAGACCCAGCGAGTTACAGGCCTATAGCTATAACATCGCATTTGGGAAAAATAATGGAAAATGATCACAGATAGGATTGCTTTCTATCTTGAAAGTAGGGGAATTTTGTCACCACATCAGAGTGGATTTAGAAAAGGAAGGGGAACTATGGATCCAGTTGTGTGTTTGGAGACAGAGGTACGGAAGGCTCAAGTAAACAAAGAGTCGGTAATTGCGGTGTTCTTTGACGTGGAAAAGGCATATGACATGTTGTGGAAGGAGGGGCTAATGATAAAGCTAAGTATGATAGGAATATCTGGGAGAACATTTAACTGGATAAAAGATTTTTTGTTTAATAGGCACATTCAAGTTAGAGTGGGCAGAGCCATGTCAGATAGGTACTTGGTGGAAAATGGCACCCCCCAGGGTAGTGTTATAAGCCCAGTACTTTTTTCTATTATGATAAATGATGTTTTTTCTGTTGTGAACAATGATATTGGCCGTTCTTTATTTGCTGATGATGGGGCATTATGGAAAAGAGGGAGTAATTTTAAGTATATAAGAGGGAAAATACAAGAAGCGATAAGTGCAGTGGAGGGGTGGTCATATTCCTGGGGATTTAAATTCTCTGTTGAGAAAACAAAGGTAGTAGTGTTCACAAGGAAAAGGGTAGCTGATGCCCAGTTAACATTGTACGCTCAGGAATTAGAACAAGTCAAAGTTTTCAGGTTTCTGGGTATCTGGTTTGAGGTTAATCTAACTTGGAGGGAGCATATTCAGAAGATGTCAGCTAAGTGCAAAAAAGTACTGAATGTGATGAGGTGTTTGACAGGGATTGAGTGGGGTGCTAGTAGAACGGCTATGAAAAACATTTATGTTGCGTTAATTAGGTCTGTATTGGATTATGGGTGTATTGTATATGGATCTGCTTCCAAAACCACGTTGAGCAAGTTAGATGTCATCCAGGCCCAAGCACTGAGGATCTGCTGTGGGGCTTTTAAAACAACTCCTGTTGCTGCTCTCCAGGTGGAAATGGGGGAAATGCCATTAAATATCAGGCGTAAACGGATGATGATGAGCTACTGGGTCAATCTGCAGGGGCGCGCTCAAGAGAAACACCCTACAGTCAGAGTGTTGTTGCCTTGTTGGGAGGGGGAAAGAGGTAAAGGGGAGAATTTTGCATTTTACGCTGGGAGAGTGGCCAGGGATATGAAGTTATGTGATAGAACATATATCCCATCAGTTCCTTTGCCAGTCACTCCTCCATGGTTTTTCTACCCAGTGTCAGTTGATTTGTATTTGTTGGAAAAGATGCGAGGGTGCAGAGAATTTGGAAACGCTGCAGTTTTAGTAGAAGATCGGTTGGGAGCAATATATCACTCCCTTACCCCAGTATTCACGGATGGATCAAAGGATCCTGACACGGGCTGCACTGGGTTTGCTTTCCATATCCCTGCCTTGAAAATATCTGTTAATAGAAGAACATCTTCCCATCTGTCTGTATATACAGTCGAATTGTTGGCTTTGGTGACTGCATTGCAGAGGATTGAGGAGCTGACGATCAAGGATTTTGTCCTTTGTTCGGATTCCAGTGCAGCCTTGCTGTCAATAAAATCAGGGTCATCCGATAGCAGACAGGACTTGGTCTATGAGATATATGAGACTTTGTATAGACTCAGAAACAAAGGGGTGGCTGTGGTGTTTATGTGGATTCCAGCTCACAGGGGGGTAAAGGGAAACGAGGTCGCAGATAAATTGGCTAAACAGGCTCTGGGGCACTGGGAGGTGTGGGATATTTCATTGAGTAAATCTGAGGCAAAAACGCTGATTAAAGAGTATATTAGGCAGGAGTGGCAGCATAGGTGGGACACAGGGGAAACAGGGCGACATTTGTATGCTATCCAGAGTGCGGTTGGAGTGAAGGGCAGGATGGGGACAAGAAATACAAAGGAAGAGAATATTTTATCTAGGCTAAGGATGGGACACACTAGGTTAAACAAAACTTTGCATTTGGTAGGTAAGCACCCGACAGGGATGTGCGATTATTGTGAGAGAGAGGAAGAAAGTGTGGAGCATGCCATTTTCCACTGCCAGAAGTATACCCAGGAGGGAAACAGATTAGTGGAGGGAATTAGAGAATTAGGGGTGGGTGATGATAACTTAAGCATGATGGTGGGGGTTGGGGTAAGAAAGTTGTTGGTTTACCTTAAAGATACGGGTCTAATTAATAGAATATAGGTTTCTTTTTTTTTTTCTTTTTTTTTTTTTTTGGAGGGTGTTTGGGGTATAATGTCTGGTCCACACTCCAACGCTGGATGGCGGTAATGCGCCTTTAAGTTGGGTGCCCCCGCCAAAAAACAGAGGAAGAAGAAGAAGAAGAAGCGGAAGAAGAAGAAGAAGAAGAAGAAGAAGAAGAAGAAGAAGACCCCGATGCAGCAGTCTCTGTTAAACTTCCTGTTTGGATACTTCCTGTTAAGATACCGTCTGTTATTCTTCGTCTGTGATTCTACTGTCACATCGTCTGACGCATCGGGCGTTCCCCGGCTCAGACGCTGTTCATTCGTCATCCTTTGTAAGTTATCCTGTGATTGTTCTACCCGCACTGTTGTGTGTGTTATTCTCTGTTCTTGCACTTCCTAATAAAACATCACTGCAGCCAATGACATAGATAGAGCTAGACCGCTCATTGCCCGCTGAGAGGCGGCAAATAGGAGCTGACTTCCGGTAGTGGCAAGACGTGTCTGTGTTGTTATGGTTTCAGGTGGATGTGGCCCTCAGATGATGTTAAACTTCTGAATCACTGTGAAGTTGTGCTCAGATCTTCAGTTGATGTGAAACATGTCCGAAGTGGGCACTGGGAACAGATGACAGTGCTGAAACTGTTGGCTGGCTTGCCATCTGACTTGTGTGTTTGCTTCATTGCAAGATCACTTTGCTGCCACTGCTCAAGGAATCGATACTCATTTCGCCACCTTGGTTCGTCTGTTGTGGAAGGAATTTGTTTGAGAAGATTTCACTCTGTAAATTTGACGAACTTCAAGCTGCAGGGAGTGTCTGTGAGGAAGTCCTTTACTAAAACAGTTCTATTTAGAAATCAAAAACTTTTGGATGGATTTCCATGAAACTTTCAGGCGTTGTTGCAAATGGTACAAGGAAGAACTGATTAAATTTTGGGGATGATCCGCATCACCGTCTGGATACAGGAATTTTTTAAAGCATTTCTTAACACTGTGACATACGGCCATTTTCAACATGTGCGCAGATGCAATGGAGGGCGCTGGTCGTCGTGCGCGCAGCTGCAAAACCTGACACGGGCAGCTGTCCGCCGCCGGATTATTTGGCAGAAATTACCCGGCCAGCCATAGGCGCTGCGCATTTGGCAGAAATTCATCGGCCAGCCATACGCGCTGCGCAGCGTGCCTGTGTTTGCGCGCAGCTCCAAAACCTGACACGGGCACCTGTCCGCTGCAGGATTATTTGCCAGAAATTCCCCGGCCAGCCATAGGCGCTGTGCTCTCCGAGTGCTTTTCTAGTTTTTATCTTCTTCAATCAGTTGGTGTGATGAAACAACACAAAGCGTGTCATCAAACACTGTTTGGAGACTTTGAAGTTAATGTGTTTTGAAAGGATCAAAGGGCGCGCCATTGCTTGTCTGTGAGGGCTAAACAACGCTGTGATTGCCGTGAAAACGTGCCTAGGGCAGAGATTTTGTCTGCTAACAGTAAAAGCCATAACATAACACATATTGTCCCATCAGTGATGACAAGCAGGCCTTGAATTTGGTGTATTCACACAGGATCAGATAGCGCGCAACAGCTTCTTGCCACTACCGGAAGTCAGCGCTGATTTGCCATGGCGACGCTGTTGTCCGCCATACAGTGAGCGGTCCAGCTCTATCTACGTCACTGACTGCAACTCACTGGTGAATGCTGGCGTCTTATGGTGGCTCGTGAGGGCCACCGTGACAAAAATGATTTTTTTTGAGAAAGTTGCAAAGTTATGAGAAGAAAAGGCACTAATCTATGAAAAAGTTGCAAATGTTTGAGAAAAAAGATGAGAATTTACTTCCAGGAAAAAAAAGCACAAATTTGTGAGAAAGTTACAGATTTACATTTAAAAAAGTTGCAAATCTGAGAAAGTTTAAGTATTTTTTCCAGTTCTGCTTAGAATTGGTGGTTCAAAACCATTTTATTCAGTTATGGAACATGAAATAGGTTTATGATATTGGAGGGACAATTCTTGTTTTTCCAGGTTGGGGGGGGGGGGGCGGTGCCAGGTTAGCAAGGGAGATGGTTTGGGGTCATTTTGCTAGCTCATCCTCCTTCAAATCACCCACTGACTATAACAAAAAAAAAAAAAAAACAACAAAAAAACTTGGTAGGCAATAAATTTTTCATGGTACACTTTTCATTTATCACTGTCATGTTTATACAGTGGGGCAAAAAAGTATTTAGTCAGCCACCAATTGTGCCAGTTCTCCCCCTTAAAAGATGAGTCTTTATGTCTGTTTAATTATTAACAGCAATAAATACCGTAAAACAGTCGAGAAAAATATTTGCAATGTAAGAGTGAAGTACAGGTAGATTTGGGGTCCACCGCAATTCTCATTTCTACCCATTCCCCTTCGCCTACCCCTCTACCCTTGAACTCAAGGGCCCCTTGTTCTAATCAGAAAAAAAAAAAGACAGAAATCTGATGAGAAAAAAGTCTCATCTTATGGAGAAAAATGTCTCAAATTTACATGAACAATTCTAATCAGTAGAAAAAGTCAGAAATTTACTAGAAATAAAGCTGTAAATTCAGAGAAAAATTTGGACCCCCTGGTGGGCCGTTTTTGGCCTGTTTGACACTCCTAGACCAGGCCATTAAAAATGCATATTTAGAGGATTTACTTCCATGAAATAGTTGTATTTCACAACAGCATGTAAATGAATAAGATAAAATAAAATAGAAAGCACAGATAAATGAAAGTTCACCTGAGAAGCTTCATTTGTTCTTTACAGCAACAAATCGAAGTACAGTCACTTTTTCTGTGTGGTAAGAAAACTTACATTTGCACAGCTGTGGACATTAAACAGGAGCTTCTTGCTCTAAAAATGCTCATGGTTTAACCACAGAGGTAGGAGCTGATGTTGGGGGCTACTCCGCTCAGACAACAGGGGATCAGGGTTAGTTGCCCCATTGATCTGAGAGCAGGGACAGGTGTGTTCTGTCGGCTGCTGCCCGTCTGTCCACAGCGAGTTCACTTTGCAACCAGTCTGGAAAAACGGCATCAGAGTCCGGCTCTGCTTTGGGCTCGGTATGAGAAGTCACCACCCACCACGGCATTTCTTCCCACCGGGTTGCGGTGTGACCTGGGGCAGGACAGGAGACTGGCCGCAGCTTCTCCTTTACCAGGCTCCAGCCCGACTCCATCCAAGGTGACAGTGGACCAATGAGCATACACTGTGTGCAGATTGTGCTTCTGGGAGTTGTACTTTTGTGGTCTCACATTGCAGATCGGTTTTATTTTAGATGGTGTCGAAGAAAACTACGGCCCACCAAAGTGACTGGTGGGAGTTACTGTCTTATTGGCCTCTGCCAAAATCTACCCGCCGTTAGTGGGTATTAATGACAAGCCCTGATTGCCACCCACAGACATGGAAGAGCCGCTACAGGTGCCAACACGCAACAATGGGAAATATTTTGAGCCAATTAACCCCTTGCACTCCGATCAATTTCCCTAACAACGCCAAAAAATAACGTGCCCAAAGTAAATCGAAAGTTGTTCTTCAACCCTTTGCAGCATCTTCATGGGGTTGGTCTCATTTAAAAGAAAGCACTTTGAATTTTTTGGCAAAACAGTCATAATCTCTCTAAGTGCTCCGGCCACTGAGTTACAGTCATCTAAACATACTGAACTTGAAGAAAATAAATTTGGCCTGGGTATTTTTTTTTTTTGATACAAATGCTTGCAAATAACACACAGCTTCAGATCCGGGCTGGAAAATGCAACAGAAATGTAGAACCAAGTGTTATCCAGCTGAGATCCAAATTTGGTAACAATACCACAAAAAATGAATATATTACACAGCTTTTTCCTCAGGAAGTTCCCAGGTGTTTTTGAACTGTGCCAAATGGCACAGTTTGGAAAAACGTCTGTAACTTTTGAATGATTCAATATAGAAGCTTCATCTTGGGCTCTAATGAAAGGTGACACTCAGGGCTGTGTGTGTGTGTGGGGGGGGGGGGTTGTTCCCCCCCCCCTCGCTACAGAGGATGGACATCGGCCATCGCTACATGACGGAATAGACTCATGTGGCGATTGTGGCGCAGTCACCGTGCCCCCCCCCCCCCAGCTACAGAAGAGTAGCGAGACGGTCACGGTCCGGACGCGGCGAACGAACCGTGTACCGTGGCGCACGGACTTCTTGCGCCCCTCAGTTGTAATTTACCGATCGGTCAAAAGTCATTTTTTTGATTACAGTTTTCAGGGATAAAGAATAATTTGGCTTATAACACTTACCTCTTCACAGCAGCGTCCTGTCTGGTTACGGACTCGTGGTTCTGGTCTCGCGACCCGGTTCCATTATATTATAATTCCATTATTGCGGTTTTGCGCTTCCATGATTGCGGTTTTGGCGAATGATTTACGACCTTCGTTGTCGGCCTCCGTCGGTCTATGATGACCATGGAAGAGAATCCTAAACGTCTATTCTGCTGGAATAAAAAAAAAAAAAAAAAAAAGCACCGCCTGTGCTGAACAGGCCGATGCGCGAATGGCAGTCCCTTTCACACAGGTTGCACTTGTGGGTGGTCTCCGTGCTGCTGGGTCTGTGGCAGATTCTTCCTGCGGGTCCTTTTTTTTCATCTGCTGCAGCAGTCAGTCTCTCATCACCCAGCCTTAGACAAAACAGCTCGCGAACTTCTGTGCTTCAATTGGCTCGCTGCATTCACAGCGTTGGTAGGCGGGTCCTTCTTGCTAGGTTTTCAGTCATTGGTTCTTCAAGGTTTCAGAAACCCAATTCAAGGCTCTTATTAGTCGAATGAGAGGTCAATCATATCTGATCTGTTTGTGGCTGTGTCTGTAGTGGAAGAACGGAAATGGAGCTTTTTTTTTTTTTTTTTTTTTTTTTTTTTTCAGTGCGCGCTTGGACGCAGCGTCCTCGTGTGTCCTAGAGTGCACGAGGACGCACGAGAGCACCCTTGTGCGGTCTGGGACGCAGAGACGTGCCCATCTGCGGTACACTGGAGTGCAAGAGGTTAAGTAAAATCAGACAATTTCCCACAGCCCCCTGGTTGAAAAACACTACTTTACAGTATTCTAATTTAAATTAATAGTCAAAAGTTAATGGATGAATGTTGGGTCTAGAAAAAAAGTTGAATTAACAGGCTTTTTTTTTTTTCCTGTTACAGACAGAAAAGATACTGCCAGGAAAAAAAACTGGGATACTTATATTCATGTTAATGGCGGCTCTGGTCCTGCTGGGAGGAGTCCAGTATTACAGAAATGATACTGGGAAATGTGAAGAGAAAAGGGATAGGTAAGTGAAACACACTTCATTATCAAGTCCTGCTTTATTAATGAAGTAATGTGATTATTATGCTTTCAGTTTATTTTTCCTCATTTTTTTTTTTAGAACAGTGTTGAAGCTCAACAGAATGAGAATTCTTTTTCTTTTCAATGGACTTCTGTGGCCAAGGATAATATGGATGCATGCATCCATGAAGCTAAATGTGGAACAAATTTGAACAAACCATCACTTATCCTTTAAAACCACTGTATATCCAGACTGATCAACTAAAGGAGCTATGCACTCAGTCAGGCTTTGCAATAGAAGGCCAATAACAGTCCACCTTCATGTATTTTATGTCCTGACGTGTTACTCAGAGCATTTTATAAGAAGGGAAAACCCAAAAATCTAAAATTGGTGCATAAACTGACTGATTAGTCTTGTTACTTTTCACAAGTTATGATGAAAGCACCCCCCCCCCCCCAAATGTCTGTTACATGAATTAATAATGAAATGTTCAAAACTGATAGATTTTTACTGGCTTCTTACTTGTACATTTGTATTATATAGTTTATCACTTGTTGTGTTATTCATTTATCTCATTTATCATCATTATAAATCTTTAGTGTGCAGTTCGACCATTCTACCTGCATTGCCTTCAGTGCCCATAACACTGGGTATGAATGTGTATAAATGTATAAAAATGTTTAAAATGTTCAGTGGTGGCCGGAGAGGCCGTTGGCGCGGATTGGCAGCCACGTTTCCGTCAGCCTCCCCCAGGGCAGCTGTGGCTACAGTAGTAGCTTGCCACTACCATCATCTGTCTGGAGTGAATGAATAACGTATCTGCTTGTAAAGTGTCTTTGAGTGTCTATGATAAAGCGCTATATAAATCTGATGCATTATTATTCTATTTTTTAAGCCCATGTGGTAACCATGAACCTGCCTAACAAGCTTAGCAGTGTTCATTACATTTTCTTATAGTCCATATGATGGAAATCCAATTCTGTGTGTTGTAATTCTAACAATAGTTCACACTCCTGATGACTTGTGATGGGGAGGCCTGAGGTTATTTGGGGTTCCTTCACACAGATGGAGACCACTGGGTGACCATTGAGAGACTAAAAATTGACCTTGTGGAAATGTGAAAATGACGAGTCAGAGTTTATCTCACGAGTCAGGTTTATTCACATCTTCCAACATCAGCAAAAACAGAGAGGGAAAAAAACTCAGACATTCGTCCTTTATATATCCAGGACCTTCAAAGCTCACAGTCACATTGCATTAATCACAAGTAACAATACATCTTTCCTTAAATCCTATAACCTCCTCCTCATAATCTCTGGGAGACCAGGAAATCCTCCAAGGTCGTCTCTGCATACCAAAGACCAAATTTTCACATCCTCCTGTTATCTCACAGGAGGCCCAGTTCTTTGTTCTCTCTGAGATGTGATGCTTATAGTGATACACATGTGGTCCCACATGAACCCCTCCAAACATCTAAGATGGAACAACAGAATACAGTCTGCATGTCATGATAAAATCATTACACATTAACCCACGTGCTGCTTGGGCCTCAGTCTCCTCCCGTATCTGCTGTAAGCGGGCCTCGCCACTTCTGCGGCGCCGTCCCGCTGGGGCGCTGCTGTCTTGGGGTGAGAACTGTTTGTCACTCTCTGTGGGTGTTCTGGGGAATGTCCCCGGGGGGGTCTGCCACGCCGAGGAGCCCTGGCCAACAGCACATCCTCGTCCGCCACCATAAAGGTGGGTTTGAGCCTGTTTATGCCACTCTTTTCCTTCCTGCCCCCCAAATCTAGCAAAAAATGTTTGTCCCCTGTTTCCAGCACTCTAAATGGTCCATCATAAGGTGGTCGCAGCGGTGGGCAATGGGCATCGTGTCTGACAAAAACAAATTCCGCGCTTTTCAAAGCCTTAGGCACAAAAACGCGCGGAAAACTGTGGTGAACGGGGCCAGGCAGCGTGCCCGATTCCGTGCCACGCTGCAACCGCTGAGACGAGGAGCTATCTGGCGCAGGATTATCTGGGAGAAACTCCCCGGGCAGCCAAAGTGGTTGCGCAAAAACTAGCTCAGCCGGGGAGGCTTCTAAGTCCTCTTTAGGTGCAGAACGCAACCCCAATAAAACCCACGGTAGCCTGTCCACCCAATTTGCATCCATCAGCGACGCTCTGAGAGCCGCTTTCAATGACCTATGAAAACGTTCGCATAACCCATTAACCTGCAGATTGTACGCGGTTGTGCGGTGGATCGTTATGCCCAGGCTGCGGGCCGTTGCTGACCAAAGTTCGGAAACAAATTGAGGACCTCTGTCGGACGTAATGTCCGACGGGACTCCAAAGCACGCTACCCATGCTGTTAAAAACGCGCGCCACCTCCTCGGCTGTGGTTGATGCCAGTGGGCCCACTTCCGGCCAGCGCGTGGTGCGGTCCACCATTGTCAGAAGGTGTGTGCACCCCTGTGATGGCAGGAGGCGGCCTACAAGGTCCACGTGAACGTGATCGAACCTCTTAGCCGGGATGTGAAACGGCTCCAAGGGAGCTCTCGTGTGTTTGTGTACTTTGGCTCGTTGACAGGCCATGCAGGCTGCTGCCCACTCCTTAACTTGTTTGCGCAGGCTCGGCCATACAAATTTCTCTCCCACCATTTTGACCGACGCGCGCACTCCCGGGTGCGCCAGAGAATGAATCGAGTCAAAAACGCGGCGGCGCCACGCGGCTGGTACCACAGGACGCGGTCGCCCAGTGGAGACATCGCAGATTAGGGGGGGCATACTGTCTTGCAGCACCCTGTTCTCCAGCCTTAACCCTGTTGGTCCTGACTGGAGTGCACGCACGTCCGCGTCGCTAACCTGCTCTGCGGCCATGGCTGCATAATCTATCCCTACGCGGACTGGGGCCGCCACGGCGCGCGAGAGACAGTCTGTCACTACATTCAGTTTACCCGCCACATGCTGAATATCGGTAGTAAACTCTGAGATAGTGGCCAGCTGTCTTTGCTGCTGGCCTGACCACGGTTCTGAAACCTTGGCCATCGCGAATGTCAGTGGCTTGTGGTCAACGAACGTGGTGAAACGGCATCCCTCCAGCCAGAACTGGAAGTGGCGAATGGCCAAGTGGAGAGCTAACAACTCCCTGTCGAATGCACTGTATTTTCGTTCACTATCGCGCAAAGTCCTGCTGAAAAAGGCGAGCGGCTGCCAAGCCCCAGCTACATGCTGCTCCACGACCGCCCCTATGGCCACATCTGACGCGTCAGTAGTGAGCGCTATGTGGGCTGTTGGGTCTGGATGTGCTACCAACGTAGCGTTTGCCAGGGCTGTTTTGACCTCTGAAAATGCTCGCTCTCGCTCCGGAGACCATTCAATCTTATTTGTGGATTTTTGCTTTTTGAGTGCGGCATACAATGGTTGCATGAGCTGCGCTGCGCGGGGGAGGAAACGGTTATAAAAATTCACCATTCCCAAAAACTCCTGTAACGCCTTGACCGTTTGTGGCTGGGGAAAATTTGCTACCGCGCGCACTTTGTCAGGAAGCGGAACCGCCCCTTCTGGAGAGACGCGATGCCCCAAAAAATCAATCTGCGTCACTCTGAACTGACACTTCGCTGGGTTGATTATTAAACCGTGCTCTCCCAACCTCCGGAAAACTGCCGTGAGGTGGTTTTCGTGTTCGTCTTCGGACGCGCTGGCGACTAAGATGTCGTCCAGGTAGACAAACACGAAGGGGAGATCGCGCGACACCGCGTCCATCATGCGTTGGAACGTCTGCGCAGCGCCTTTAAGCCCAAATGGCATGCGCAAAAACTCGAATAGACCGAACGGAGTTATTACCGCTGTTTTGGGTATGTCCTCAGCGCGCACTGGGACTTGGTGGTAACCGTGGACCAAGTCTATCTTAGAAAAAACACACGCCCCCACCAAATGAATGGAAAAAACCTTGGATATGCGGGATTGGGTAGCGGTCGTGTGCTGTGGCGTTGTTCAATCTGCGGAAATCTCCGCAAGGTCGCCACGAGCCGTCAGCTTTCAGGACCATGTGCAGTGGGGAAGCCCATGGGCTGTTCAAATGCCTGATGATGCCCAACCTTTCCAGGTTGGCGAACTCCTCCCGCGCTATGGTCAGTTTAGCTGAATCCAAGCGCCGAGCTTTTGCAAAAACGGGTGGTCCGGTGGTAGTAATAAAATGTTCCACTCCGTGTTTAGCAACGGCTGCTGAAAATGTGGGAACCGTGAGTGCTGGGAACTGAGTGAGCAGTGTGTGGAACTTACCGCTTGCAGTTGTGACGTTGGCTTGTGCTGTTGGCGGGGTCACTCGGGCTGTACAGGGAATAGAATAAAAAGTGCATTAACCAGGCGCCTGTTAGCAAGATCAACCAACAAACCATGTGCGCACAGAAAATCAGCCCCCAACATATTGAAATTCACTGCAGCTATAACAAAAGTCCACTCAAATGTACTGCCGTGTAGGGACAGAAGCAGAGCCCTCTCACCAAAGGTCTTAATCTCCGAGCCGTTCGCTGCTGACGCCCCGTGACCTCTGGGAACCGCCAGCCGGTCAGCGGAGGAAGGCATGATGAAACTCACTTGGGAGCCTGTGTCCACGAGGAATTGCCTCCCCGAGCGCGCATCCTTCAAGTAGAGCAGCTTGTTCTCCTCCCCGAGGGCCGCAGCTGCTACCGACCCCCGGTCTTGGCATTTCCCGAGCGCTTGAACTGGCACAGTGGTATACATTTGCGTGCCTTCTCTGCAAAGCGGCGATGGTAGAAACAGAGGGTGTCTCCTCCGCAATCCTTGGCCCCCCGCCGCCGTCGTCGTCAGTGGGTCTGCTACCGCCGTCTCTGGCCCCCCGCCATCTCCGGCCGTCGCGCCGAACTCTGTCGCTGCCGCGGTGGCTGCACGCTGTTTGCTGGCGTTGAGAATCCGGTGCGCTTCCTGGGCCAGCGCGCGGAAGTCCCGCTGGTCCAACAATGGCGAACTGGCCAGGGTCGCTCTTGTGGCCGATGGTAGGGTCCTGAGGAAAATGTGGGTGAAGAGGAAATCGTCGCCGTCTGAGCCTCTCAACCTCAGCATGTTCTCCATCAGGTCAATGGGTGTGCTATCTCCCAAGTCGTTCAGAGCCAGGAGCCTCTCCGCTCTCTCCTCGACTGAGAGAGTGAAACGCTGGATAAGTGCAGCCTTCAACCCTCCGTATTTGTCATTGGCCGGTGGCCGCTCCAATAGGCTCTGCACATGCCGAGCCGTGCGGTTGTCGAGCTTTGCGATCACATGGTAGAATTTCGTGTCATCTACCGTTATCCCCCGGAGGGCGAACTGTGCTTTGACCAAGTGGAACCAGGAGCACGGGTTGTCCTGCCAAAAGTCCGGTAGCTGGACGGTAGTGACATACACTTGGCTGGGAGCTCCTGGCTCGGCTGGCCCGGGGGAATTTCTTTCATCCATGATACGTCTTAGGGTCACCAGTGTGGAAATGTGAAAATGACGAGGCAGAGTTTATCTCATGAGTCAGGTTTATTCACATCTTCCAACATCAGCAAAAACAGAAAGAGGGGGAAAAAAAACTCAGACATTCGTCCTTTATATATCCAGGACCTTCAAAGCTCACAGTCACATTGCATTTAATCACAAGTAACAATACATCTTTCCTTAAATCCTATAACATCCTCCTCCTAATCTCTGGGAGACCAGGAAATCCTCCAAGGTCGTCTCTGCATACCAAAGACCAAATTTTCACATCCTCCTGTTATCTCACAGGAGGCCCAGTTCTTTGTTCTCTCTGAGATGTGACACTTATAATGATACACATGTGGTCCCACAACCTGACCTCTCAAACATCTCCTAAAGGAGGCCTATTCAATTAGCAGGCCACGGGCCACATGCAGCCCAGAACCAACCTCCAAGTGGCCCGCGGGCCCAGGCCACACCAAGGAAATACAAATGTAAGAAAAAAAATATGAAGGAATGATGGTCCGCAAGCACGCACACTAAGAACGCACGTGACTGTCATCTGTGTGGCGTTCAGAAGTGCCCCGCCCATGTGAGCATTCCAGTCGGCAGACCAGGTAGAGTGTCTTGCTAGCATCACTGTCCAAGAGAAGCATGAGCTTATTAAAGTACTTTAACCACGGGGAAAAAAAAAATCAGAAGATATATCAGCACTGGAGGCATTTATGGTGGTTTTAACCTACTGGTAATGAGAACAATAACGAGTCGCTGAACAAACGGGTGTGGTTAGACTTCATATGCAGGAAAAGAGGCAAGAGTGACTGAATCGCTAAGGATTTACTTGACCAGCCATTACAATAATTTATGTTCATTATTATGTACCTGGCAAGTTAAGATGACCAAAATTCATGAAGTCAATGACTTTAATCCATCAACAGCCTTCAGACAAACTAAATGTGCCAACATTTGGATTTCAAAATAAGGGAGGTTTTTGCTGCTGTCTGGTTGGTGAGAAGAGTTCTAAAAAACTATAAACATATTGAAATCTTAACAGAAGTTCAGGTTCAGGTTATTATATTTGTACCCATATTTACAAGCCACAATTACATTCAGCATGAACACAAACACAGGCACACATGAAGCTGACTATTAACATGATAAAAGAACTCAAGGCTCCACCAATCAGGACATAGGACAATGAGATAAGAGAAAAAACGAGGAGATAAGAGAGAAGGGTCATATTAACCCCTTGCACTCCGGTCAATTTCCCTAAAAACGCCAAAAAATAACGTGCCCAAATTAAATCCAAAGCTGTTCTTCAACCCTTTGCAGCATCTTCATGGGGTTGGTCTCATTTAAAAGAAAACACTTTGAATTTTTTGGCAATACAGTCATAATCTTTCTAAGTGCTCCGGCCACTGAGTTACAGTCATCTAAACATACTGAACTTGAAGAAAATAAATTTCGCCTGGGTATTTTTTTTGGATACAAATGCTTGCAACTAACGCACAGCTTCAGATCCGGGCTGGAAAATGCAACAGAAATGTAGAACCAAGTGTTATCCAGCTGAGGTCCAAATTTGGTAACAATACCACAAAAAATGAATGTATTACACAGCTTTTTCCTCAGGTAGTTCCCAGGCGTTTTGGATCTGTGCCAAATGGCACAGTTTGGAAAAACGTCTGTAACTTTTGAATGATTCAATATAGAAGCTTGATGTTGGGCTCTAATGAAAGGTGACACTCAGGGCTGTGTGTGTGTGTGTGTGGGGGGGGGGTTGTCCCTCCCCCCCGCTACAGAGGATGGAGATCGGCCATCGCTACATGACGGATTACACTCATGTGGCGATGTGGCCACAGCGGCGCAGTCACCGCAGCTCCCCCCCCCCCACTCGCTAGTGTGTGTGTGTGTGTGGGGGGGTTGTCCCCCCCCCCCCACTACAGAGGACGGAGATCAGCCATCGCTACATGATGGATTACACTCATGTGGTGACCGCGGCGCAGTCACCGCGGCTCCCCCCCCCGCCCGCTACAGAATAATAGTGGGGGGGGCATTCACGGTCCAGACGCGCCGAACGACCCGTGTACCGCAGCGCACGCACTTCGGACATCGTGCGCCGCACAGTTGTAATTTACTGATCGGTCAAAAGTAATTTTTGATTACAATTTTCAGGGATAAAGAATAATTTAGCTTATAACACCTTACCTCTTCACAGCAGTGTCCTGGCGAACTTCTCTTCCTCATTGTCAGACGAACGCGACGCTGGTCCGCTCGTGGTTCTGGTCTCGCGACCCGGTCAAAACATGATTGTGGTTTTGGCGAATGATTTACGACCTTCGTCGTCGGCCTCCGTTGGTCTATGATGACCATAAGAGAATCCTAAACACTCTGCTGGAATTTAAAAAAAAAATAAAAATAAAGCACCGCCTGTGGCTGCTGTAGCAGTCTCTCTTCACCCAGCCTTTGTAGACAAAACAGCTCAGCGAACTTCTGTGCTTCAATTGGCTCGCTGCGTTGATAGGCAGATCCTTCTTGCTTGGTTTTCAGTCATTGGTTCTTCAAGGTTTCAGAAACCCAATTCAAGGCTCTTATTAGTCGAATGAGAGGTCAATCAGATGAACTAATCTGTTCGCGGCTGTGTCTGCAGCTTTTATTTTCAGTACACACTTGGACGCATCTCCATCATGCGTCGTAGAGCGCACGAGGGCGCTCTCGGACGCAGAGACTTGCCCACCCGCGGTACAACGGAGTGCAAGAGGTTAAAAAGTTAGACTAGTCAAAGAGGTTAAAAACTCAAGTCTAAAACCCAATAAAAGATTTAGAACTCCAATAAAAAATCTACAAAATAAGTAAATATAAAATTAAATTAATAAATGGGTAACAAAATTATGTGCAATATATTGTTACATCTTGTTCAACTCTTTAACAACAGCAGGAACAAAACTGTTTTTGTAGCGCTGTGTTTTACTTTTTGGGACAGCAAACCTCCGTCTGGAGGGAAGAAGCTGAAAGTGGCAGTGCAAAGGGTGGGAGTCATCATTTAAAATGGAGGTAGCAATCCTCTGTACTTGTCTGGTGTGCAGCGATGTCAGGCTCAGCTGTGACTCACCAAGCAAGCGACTGGACCATCTAACAACCTTATCCAAGGATTTCCTCTGTTTCAGTTTTATCTGACCAAACCATGACACTAAAGAAAAGGATAAAACAGATTCAATTAAAGCCAGATAAAACATTGTTATTATGGTTCGGTCAATTTGGAAGCGTGCAAGTTTCCTTAAACAATACAAATGTTGCTGACCCTTTTTGCACACCCTTTCACAGTTCTCTTCAAAGTTTAAGTTACTATCAATAATCGTTCCAAGATATCTGAAAGATTGCACACATTCAGTGGTCTGGCCTTTTAGGACAGTGACTTTGTGCCTGAGAGTTTTCCTCCTAAAGTCAATAATCATATCTTTAGTTTTTGTTGTATTCAGCTGCAGGTAGGAATCCTCACACCAGTGAACAAAATCATCAACTACTGGGCCGTGGCCACTCACCATCCTGGAGGAGACTGACAACAACTGAATCATCAGCATACTTTATAATGTGTCTGTCATGTCTGCTCCGACACATGTTTGTGTACAGGATGAAGAGTAGTGGTGACAACACACACCCCTGAGGAGAGCCAGTAGAAGAACACTTTTGGTCAGACAATGTACCATTGACCCTTCCTCTCTGTGTCCTGTTGGTTAAGAAATCCAGAATGCAACCCACCAGATTATTACTCAAATCAAATTGTTGCAGGAGCCTTTCAACTAAGATATGAGGTTGGATTGTATTAAAGGCGGAAGAAAAGTCCACAAACAAAAGCCTGGCGTGTGTCCCATTAAAATCCAGATGCTCAAAAAGCATGTTAAACAGAGTGACAGTGGCATCCTCCACTGCTCTGTGAGGCCTATAGGCAAACTGCAAAAGATCCAATGCATGCTCAGTCTGCTTTAGGACCTCAAATCTGACCAGGTTTTCAAAAAATTTCATTAAAATTGAAGTCAAAACAACTGGTCTAAAATCATTTACCGTTTTAGGACAGCTGGATTTTGGAATGGGGACAACCATGGCATCTTTACAGACCTTAGGCACATGTTGTGACTGTAAGGACTTATTGAAAATGTAGTGAAACACAGGACTCAGTTCATGTGCACAGGACTTTACCAAGCGCCCACATGTATTTTCAGGGCCCTGACTTTTGTTCACTTTTACAGCACAGAACACCCTTTTAACATCTTGCACCTCAATATTAAAGTGCTGATTGTCTTTTAGTTTCTGTTTCAAATCTTGGGTTTCTGTGCTAAAATCAAAGGAATCAAAACAACCATAAAAACAATTAAGATAAGATAAGCCTTTATTAGTCCCACAATGGGTAAATTCCAGGATTGCAACAGCACAGGGATAGCAACACTCAGAGCAACAATCAGAAGGCAAGAAAAAACAAGAACAGCTAGTAAACATATGTACATATTACTATAAATATATATAGACACACAGTGCGGAGCATTATGGTTGGTGAATGTGCAGCAGAAAGTCTAAGCTCTCTCTTCGCGGATGCGGCGGGCCAGCTGGAAGTCTTTGGGCATGATGGTGACCCTCTTAGCAAAGAAGAGACCCACCAGGTAGGCCTCGCTGGCCTCCCGCAGAGCCATGACTGCGAAGCTCAGGAAGCGCAGGTCGGTCTTGAAGTCCTGAACGATCTCCCTCACCAGGCGCTGGATGGGCAGCTTACGGATGAGCAGGTCCGTGGATTTCTGGTAGCGACGGATATCTCTCAGAGCCACGGGCCTGTAACGGTGAGGCTTCTTCACTCCGCCGGTGGCCGGAGCACTTTTCCGAGCAGCCTTGGTGGCTAGCTGCTTCCTGGGGGGCTTTTTCCTCCAGTAGATTTTACGGGCGGTCTGCTTGGTTCTTGCCATCGCTCTTTATTATTCTGTCTTATATTTCTTGCACGCCGCCTAAACTCCAGCCCGGCACCCGCGTCGTTTTCGCTACAGTTCCCGGTATGTCGAGTTTCTCCGTTAGCACCAGGTGGCGGTTGAGTGCTAGCTAGCACTAGCTCTTCCTGCTGTAACGTCTCCTGCTGTAAACAGTGGCTCCGTCCGCCGACTCGGGAGACCTTTGGGGCGATCTGTGTGTCCGTGATATGTAGAGTGAAAGGTGTAGAAAGAAGAAGGAAGATAAAAAAAAGGCTGTTGCAATGGGCAGCCAACTCGTGTGGCGCTGCCGGTCCGGCGGAACCGGAACCGGGGAAAAAAAAAAAAATTAGAGCATCAAAATTAAGAGCATTAGCCAACTGTCTGAATTAAAACCATCTAAAAACACGATTACTACGCTCTGTGCTCTGAAGGCCTGCAATAGTTTTCATACTGGCCCAGGCTGAATCAAGCTTGTTTGTTGCCATCTTGCTTTCCAACTTGATTTATAATTCTGTTTTGCTCTTAAAATTTTGGCTTTCAGCTATTTTGTGGCAACCTGTAGCTCAGAAACAGACCCCTGTTTAAAGGCAACCACTTTCCTCTGTAAGCAGGATTTAACTGATTTTGTAACCCATGGCTTGTTGTTGGGATATATTTTGACACGTTTACGTGGAACGATCATGTCTCTGCAGAAAGCCATGTATGAGCATGTCACGTCCACTAAAGAGTCTAAATCTTCTCCACAGTCTAGCATGAACACCTCCCAGTCTGTACAGTTAAAGCATTCCTGGAGGCAGTGCACTGAATCCTCTGTCTACATGTTTATGTCTCTGGTCTTTGCCTTGTCTCTTCTGAGAGCAGTTTTATATGCGGGCAGCAAATGCACACAGTTGTGATCTGAGGATCCTAAAGGAGAAAGGGGAATAGATTTATAGGCCCTCTCAATGGATCCGTAGCACAGATCCAATGTCTTTTTTCACCTGGTTGGGCAGGAGACATACTGATAAAAGATTTTAAGTGTCTTCTTTAGGGACACATGGATAAAATTCCCAAGGATGAAATTTGGAGTCAGGGCAAATCGACTGCAACCGCTGGACCACATCAAAGACTGTGCTGGAGGTGGAGGCAGCATCCACTCTCCAGTGAATGTACACAGTCATTACGAAAAGTTGGGGGAACTCGCGGGGCAGATAAAAAGGGTGTAGTGACACGGACAGTGGCTCTACATCTGGTGTACAGATGCGCTCTCTGACCGTGACAGATGTGCAGTACTGTTTATTAATATATAAACATACGCTGCCCCCCTGACGTTTCCCCGTTACCTCTTCCTGCCGATCCAAGCAAAGTGGGGCTCCATAGCTGTCAATCCACAGGTCCGCATCCCGGTCATGCGCCGTAAGCCATGTCTCTGTGTAAGCCATGACACAGCAGTTCTTGAAATCCTTCTGATATCGTACATTCCCTTGAATTTCATCCACTTTATTTCTCAGGGATTGTACATTCCCCATAATAATGGAAGGAAGAGGAATGCGGTTAAGCTGACGCCTCCTCAGGTTTAATCTTACACCTCCACGCTTTCTGCGTTTCCTCCTCTTGTCTCTCTTTTCATCGCTGTGTCCATGAAAATCTCTTCAAATAAAGTCCGTCAGTTGCGGCACAGACTCAAACACAGATGCTGCATTATCAATGTTTAAATGCAGTAACATTTCTCTGGAATACTGTATTCTTCCCGGCGAGATCGCGATTGCGCTTACCTCCAAGACAAAGAGCCGGTAAGAAAGAAACAGTGCAAAAACAAGAAGGAAATCCATAGTGATGGAACCAGGGAGCTCTTAATTATATAGTCCACAAACATTGAAGGACAAAAACGGCACAGAGAATCACGTTAAAACACATTAAAGTGCATAAAAACAGAGACAAAGACGTCAAAATTTTTTCACCCGCTGCCAGGTGCTGCGTGCGCATGCGCCCAAAGTCCAAAGAAGTAACTGAATCTTTGGTAATTTAAGTTAATTTGTTTCATTAAATGTAATTTTATTATTTTTTTTCTTCTTTGAAATCAGAGTTAAATTATTGTTCTGTTCTGGCTCTGCAAAATTATTGTCAAAAACAAAATCAAAATTTTTCCACAATCTGTTTCAAATGCATTAAAAAAAATGTAATTTTATTTAAAAATAGTTTAAAAAAAAATAAGCCACAACATAATTCACAAATTTATAATAAAGTCTCAAATGCACAAGAAAAGTCAATTTTACAAGAAGAAATTGCGAATTTGAGGAAAACGGTTTCAAATTTAGATAAATTTACAGAGAAAAGTAGAAAACTATAAGAAAATCATCACAAATTTTGAAGAAAAACCTCAAACCTTCAAGACTGAAGGCATTACTCAAGTTTTTAAGTGGGTGCTTTTTGCATCCTTAACTTTACGAGAAATTCTTGGTTGACTAATATTTGTAACGGAATGTGTAGTTATAAAGAGGTTCCTACTCACACATGTGGTGATATAAAACAAAACAAACCAAAATAGTGGATGTGCAACATTTGTTAATGTTATTGATCTTTTCTTGGGGGATTTGTGCACTGACGTGTTTGACAGTTCTGTTTTGTTTAGTGAATAACAGTGCACCTTGAGTTTTTATCTACTTTGAGATTTGCCTCGGTAAGATGTGACCAAAATGATTATTTACAGAATTTTATCTTTTTCATTCTATTTATTGGTTGTTCAAGAGGAAAATATTTCTACTACTTCAAGTTCTGCTCAACCCCAACACTGTTATTGTTTTTATGCACTGTTGATGTGCCTTTGTCATGTGCCAAACGCATATTTAAAACCGAGATAATGAATAAAAAGTGCATTTTTTTCATCGTACTGATCTGTGTTGGTTTGAAATTTGTCATATTCAACAAATTGCTGAACATGTGCGGCCCAGTTACATGTATTGATTTCAAATTGTGTCCCAACTGATTTTGTAAGTGAAAAAGCCTTTTCTGTGTAAATGTTTAGGAAATCGTTGTATGAAAACGATAAAAGGATTAAGCAGAAGAAGATGAATGAAAGATGAGGTTTATAAATTAATTTGCATTTCAACGAGGGAAATAAGTATTTGATCCCCTACCAACCAGCAAAAATTCTGACCCACACAAACTAGTTATGTATCCATGAGGCCCATAAATTAGTCCTGTCCCTTTACAGTGCATCCAGAAAGTATTCACAGCGCTTCACTTTTTGCACATTTTATGTTACAGCCTTATTCCAAAATGGATTAAATTCATTTTTTTCCTCAAAATTCTACACAACACCCCATAAAGACAACGTGGTTTTGTTTTGTTTTTGTTTTTTTTAAGATTTTTGCAAATTTATTTAAAAATAAAAAAAAACTAAGAAATCACTTGTACATTAGTATTCACAGCCTTTGCTCAGTACATTGTTGATGCACCTTTGACAGCAATTACAGCCTCAAGTCTTTTTGACTATGATGCCACAAGCTTGGCACACCTATCATTGGGCAGTCTGGCCCATTCCTCTTTGCAGCACCTCTCAAGCTCCATCAGGTTGGATGGGAAGTGTCGGTGCACAGCCATTTTCAGATCTCTTTTGGACTGGATCTGAGCTCATTCTTTCTGTCATTACCCAAAGCTCATGACCATAGGTGAGGAACGTACAGTGACTAGAAAATTGACAGCTTTGCCTTAAAGCTCAGCTCCCTCCTCACCACGACAGACCAGTACAACGTCCACACCTGCAGATGCTGCTGTAATTTGTCTGTCAATCTCCCACTCCAGTCTCCTCGCACTCGTGAATGAAACCCCGAGATGCAGGAGCTCGTCCCCGACCCAGAGAGAACAATCCACCTTTTTCTGGCTGAGGACCATGGACTCGGACTTGGAGGTGCTGATTCTCACCCCAGCTACTTCACACTCAGTAATAAACCATCCCCATAAGACCTGTAGGTCATTGTTCGATGAAGCCAACAGGACATCTGCAAACAGCAGAGATGAGATCTGTGGTCACCAAACATGACACCCTCCTCAAGGAGGGACGGCATCTTCATGAAGAAATAAAACACAGGTGAGGGAGCTATCAGAGATGAATGTGCAAAGTAAAGTTTAATTATAGAAATTTTAAAAATAGCCTCAGTTTCCTTTCTTTAACATTGTTAACAAGTGAGCAGCTTTAACCTCAGTGATCCAATGGCCTGCCCGTGGGCCATCTTACTGCTGCCACACAGCAGTGTGGGTTTTGTTTTTAATTGCTCACCAATTAAAATTGCTGCTTAGTTGAAACCAACTATATATTTAAATATTTTCCGTTATGTCATGCTAGGCAGCGATTCTAAATATTAATTGTGATTAATCACCAAAATTTTGCTTTTATTCACAATTAATCGTTATTACAATGAGAAATATGGGTGGTCGGGTTTCCACCCATGGGACCCGGCCGGGCTCAGCCCGAAGGAGTTACGTGGGTCCGCCCTCCAGTGGGCTCACCACCTGCAGGAGGGATCATGGGGGTCCGGTGCTATATGGATTAGGTGGCGGTCAAAGGCGGAGACCTTGGGGGACTGATCCCAAGCTTTCTAAACTGGCTTTTGGTACGTGGAATGTCACCTCTCTGGTGGGGAAGGAGCCTGAGCTGGTGTACGAGGTTGAGAGATACTGGCTAGATATAGTTGGCCTCACCTCAACACACAGCTCCGGTTCTGGAACCAGTCTCCTGGAGAGTGGCTGGAGCTTGGCCTTTTCTGGAGTTGCCCCGGGCGAGAGGCGATGAGCAGGGGTGGGTATTCTTGTATCCCCCCACCTTGCTGCCTCTATATTGGAGTTTTCCCCGGTGGACGAAAGGGTTGCTTCCCTGCGCCTTCGGGTTGGGAAACGGGTCCTGACCATCATTTGTGCCTATGCACCAAATGATGTTTCAGAGTATCCACCCTTTTTGGAGTCTGTGACTGGGGTGCTGGAGGGTGCTCCGCTTGGAGACTCCATTGTCCTACTGGGGGACTTCAATGCGCACGTGGGCAACGACAGTGAAACCTGGAGGGGGGTGATTGGGAGGAACGGCCTGCCCGATCTAAACCAGAATGGTGTTCAGTTGTTGGACTTCTGTGCTAACCACAGTTTGTCCATAACGAACGCCATGTTCAAGCATAAGGGTGTCCATATGTGCACTTGGCACCAGGACACCCTAGGTCGCAGGTCAATGATCGATTTTGTTATCGTGTCATCAGACCTGCGACCGTATGTCTTGGACACCCGGGTAAAGAGAGGTGCAGAGCTGTCAACTGATCACCACCTGGTGGTGAGTTGATCGTGTCATCAGACCTGCGACCATATGTCTTGGACACCCGGGTAAAGAGAGGTGCAGAGCTGTCAACTGATCACCACCTGGTGGTGAGTTGGATCCGATGGCAGGGGAGGAAGCCATTCAGACCTGGTAGACCCAAATGTATAGTGAGGGTGTGCTGGGAACGTCTGGCTGAGGCCCCTGTCCGGGAGGTCTTCAACTCCCACCTCCGGAAGAACTTCAACCACATTCCGAGGGAGTCTGGAGACATGGAGTCTGAATGGGCCATGTTCTCCACCTCTGTTGTTGAAGCGGCGGCCCAGAGCTGCGGCCGCAAGGTGGTCGGTGCATCTCGTGGTGGCAACCCCCGAACCAAGTGGTGGACACCAGTGGTGAGGGCGGCCATTAAGCTGAAGAAGGAGTCCTATCAAGCTTGGTTGGCTTGTGGGACTCCCGAAGCAGCTGAGGTGTACCGGCAGGCCAAGCGGAGTGCAGCTTGGGTGGCTGCTGAAGCAAAAACCCGGGTATGGGAGGAGTTCGGGGAGGCCATGGAACAAGACTTTCGATCGGCCTCAAAGAGATTCTGGCTAACTGTCCGGCGCCTCAGGAGGGGAAAGCAGCTCCCTGTCCACACTGTGTATGGTGCGGATGGGACATTGTTGACTTCGACTGGGGATATCGTCGGGCGGTGGAAGGAATACTTCGAGGATCTCCTCAATCCCACTGATACGCCTTCCACAGAGGAAGCAGGGTTTGGGGACGAGGGGGATGACTCGCCTATCACAGGGGCTGAGGTCGCCAAGGTGATTAAAAATCTCCTTGGTGGCCGGGCCCCGGGGGTGGACGAGATTCGCCCTGAGTACCTCAAGGCCCTGGATGTTGTTGGGCTGTCATGGTTGACACGCCTCTGCAACATTGCGTGGAGGTCGGGGGCAGTGCCTTTGGCATGGCAAACCGGGGTGGTGGTTCCTCTCTTCAAAAAAGGGGACCGGAGGGTGTGCTCCAACTTTAGAGGGATCACACTCCTCAGCCTCCCTGGGAAGGTCTATGCCAAGGTACTGGAGAGGAGAGTCTGGCCGTTGGTCGAACCTCGGATTCAGGAGGAGCAATGTGGTTTTCGTCCTGGCCGTGACACATCGGACCAGCTCTTTACCCTCTCGAGAATTCTTGAGGGTTCGTGGGAGTTTGCCCAACCAGTTTACATGTGTTTTGTGGACTTGGAGAAGGCATTTGACCGCGTCCCTCGTGGTTTTTTGTGGGGGGTGCTTCAGGAGTATGGGGTATCGGGCTTGTTGTTACGAGCTATTCGGTCTCTGTACGACCGTTGTGAGAGTTTGGTTCGTATTGCCAACACTCGGTCAGAGTCATTCCCAGTGAGAGTTGGACTCCGCCAGGGCTGCCCTTTGTCACCGATCCTGTTCATAATTTTTATGGACAGGATTTCTAGGCGCAGCCAGGGAACGGAGGGTGTCATGCTTGGTGACCACAGGATCTCATCTCTGTTGTTTGCAGATGATGTTGTCCTGTTGGCTTCATCCAGCAATGACCTACAGCTCTTGCTGGGATGGTTTGCCGCTGAGTGTGAAGCGGCTGGGATGAGAATCAGCACCTCCAAGTCTGAGTCCATCGTCCTCAGCTGGAAAAAGGTGGATTGTCCTTTCTGGGTTGGGGACAGGCTCCTGCCCCAAGTGGAGGAGTTTAAGTATCTTGGGGTCTTGTTCACGAGTGAGGGGAAAATGGAGCGAGAGATTGACAGATGGATCGGAGCAGCATCTGCAGTGATGTGGACGTTGTACCGGTCTGTTGTGGTGAAGAGGGAGCTTAGTTCTAAAGCAAGGCTGTCGATTTACCAGTCAATCTACGTTCCTACTCTCACCTATGGTCACGAGCTTTGGGTAATGACCGAAAGAACAAGATCGCGGATACAAGCGGCTGAAATGAGCTTTCTCCGTAGGATTGCTGGACTCACCCTCAGAGATAGGGTGAGGAGCTCAGTCATCCGGGAGAGGCTCAGAGTAGAACCGCTGCTCCTCCACATTGAAAGGAGTCAGTTGAGGTGGTATGGGCATCTGATTAGGATGCCTCCCGGACGCCTCCCACTTCAGGTGTTTCAGGCACGTCCCACTGGGAGGAGATCCCGGGGCAGACCCAGGTCTCGGTGGAGAGACTATGTCTCCCAGCTGGTCTGGGAACGCCTTGGTATCCTCCCTGGAGAGCTGGGGCAGGTGGCTGGGGAGAGGGAAGTCTGGGCTTCTCTGCTTGAACTGCTGCCTCCGCGACCCGGACCTCCGAAAAAGCGGTAGAAGATGGATGGATGGATGGATGGACAATGAGAAAAAGGCTGCAAATTTACAAGAAAAAATTGCTATTTTTTAAGGAAAGCATAACAAATTTATGAGAAAAACACTGCAAATTTTAAGACAAAGTAGCAAATTCATGTGAAAAGGTAGCAAGAAAAAAGTTGCAACTTTACAACCCAAAAGTAGTAAATTTATGAGAATGTGCTGATTTAAAAGAAAGTTGCGTGGTCGCAAGGTGTGTCACAGCAAAACGAGTAGCAAAATGCAGATGAATGATTTTATTACAGTGCACATGCTGGCATGTGGATGGACCTGCGGCATTTAAAGCTTATGCTATGTGACTGTACACCTGGTCATTGTCAGGGTGATTTGTGTGCTGTAGTAGCAGCACTGCAGTAGTAAAACAGGACAATGGCTGGGTTCAATAACATCTTTGTGGTGGTGGTGCCGCTGACATTTTTTTGGACTCCTTCAGCAGCAGGTAAGTGGTGCGTATAAGATAAGCCTTTATTAGTCCCACAATGGGGAAATTCCAGGATTGCAACAGCACAGGGACAGCAACACTCAGAGCAACAATCAAGAAGACAAGAAAAACAACAGCAGCAAATATACTGTACATATGTACACATAAATATACAGTATATACACACAGTGCAGAGCATTGTAGCTAGATGGAATAAACAGCATAACCGTCTACTTAGTTATCCTACATAGTATGAATATGTACCCATACATATTGTCACCCTCCGTAGCAACTGATCTTTGGGGGCGGCAGTGGCTCAGGAAGTAGAGCAGGTTGTCTAATAACCCGATGGTTGGCGGTTCGAATCCCGCTCTCCCCAGATATCCTACCATTGTGTCCCTGGGCAAGACACTTCACCCACATTGCCTCCAGTGCCCATAACACTGGGTATGAATGTGTATAAATGTATAAAAATGTTCAGTGGTGGCCGGAAAGGCCGTTGGCGCAGATTGGCTGCCATGTTTCCGTCAGCCTGCCCCAGGGCAACTGTGGCTGCAGAAGTAGCTTGTCACTTCCATTGTCTGTCTGGAGTGAATGAATAATGTACCTATTTGTAAAGCGTCTTTGAGTATATATGATAAAGCGCTATATAAAATTGATGCATTATTATCTTGTCCTAGTTGTATACTGGAGGGGACCATTTGTGTAAGTCTATTGCGTCTTTTGTATTCAATACTATTAGGTCGTCACGTTTTTTTGCTATCTCTGCGAGCAGCCCTGCTTAGGTTATACAGTCTGACAGCCGTAGGTAGGAAGGACCTGCGAAACCTCTCGGTTGCGCACCTAGGATGATGTAGTCTGCTGCTAAATGAGGTATGTCCTGCATGGGGTGGGACTCGGACTCCTGCAGAGATGACAGTTTAGCCACCGTCTTCTCTGCTATCTCCTCCACTGGGTCAAGACGTTGCCCCAGAACAGATCTAGCTTTCTTGATCAGTTTGATCAGTCTCTTCCTATTGGCTGCTGTAATGCCACTGCCCCAGCAGACCACTCCAAAAGTGATGGCTGATGCTACCACCGTGTCGTAGAATGTCTTCAGCAGCGCCCCTTGTAAACCAAGACCTGAGTCTCCTCAGTAGGAATAGCCTGCGCTGTCCCTTCTTGTAGAATGCGTCGGTATTGTGTGACCAGTCTAGTTTATTGTTCAGATGAACACCAAGGTACTTGTAGGATGTCATCATCTCAATGTCTGTTCCCTGTATGTTTACTGGTGCTGTGAGGGGTTGTCCTTGCCTGCGGCAGTCCACCTCCAGCTCCTTAGTTTTCCTTGCGTTGATCTGGAGGCAGTTCCGATGGCACCAGTCCACGAAGTCCTGGATAAGTCCTCTGAACTCAGCTTCATTTCCGTTGGAGATGAGGCCGATGATTGCAGAGTCATCAGAACTTCTGTAGATGGCAGTGTGTTGTGTTGTGTGAGAAGTCCGCATTATAAAGAGTGAACAGAAAGGGAGCCAAAACCGTTCCCTGGGGGGCCCCCATGCTACCGATGATCACGTCGGACACACAGTCCCAGGTTCTCACAAACTGTGGCTGGTTAATGAGGTAGTCCAGGATCCATGATGACAGGTGCTGGTCCACCCCTGCGCACAGCAGCTTGTCCTTCAGGATTATCGGTTGGATGGTGTTGAAAGCACTGGAGAAGTCAAAGAACATGATCCTTACCACATTCCCGGGCTTCTCCAGGTTCAATTCAATTCAATTCAATTCAATTCAATTCAACTTTATTTATATAGCGCCATTTTACAACAACAGTCATCTCATAGCACTATCAACTGTAGGGAGGACCCCCACAGTTGCAGAAAGACCCCAGCAATCAGGCGATCCCCTGTGAGCAAGCACTTGGCGACGGTGGAGAGGAAAAACTCCCTTTTAACAGGAAGAAACCTCCAGCAGAACCAGGCTCAGGGAGGGGCAGTCATCTGCTGCGACTGGCTGGGGGGTGAGGGGATAGAGAAGAAGAAAAGAACAGACATGTAGAGAGCAAACAGCACGATGGGGACTCAATCTATGGGAGAGAACAAACAAATGTTAATGACCAGCAAAAAAAAAAAAAAAATATTTCATAGAGAGTGAGGAAAGGAGCGAGGCCCAGTGCATTACTGGAGGTCCCCCGGCTGACTAAACCTATTAGCAGCATAACTAAGGGAGGGTTCAGAAAACACATAATCCCTCCCTAATTGTAGGCTATATCAAAAAGGTAGGTTTTAGCCCTATTCTTAAAAACAGAGATCGAGTCTGACTCCCGAATCCAGATTGGCAGCTGATTCCACAGGAGAGGAGCTTGATAACTGAAGGCTCTGCCTCCCATTGTACTTTTGGAGATTCTAGGTATTACAAGTAAACCTGCATTTTGGGAGCGTAGTGCTCTGTTAGGATGATACGGTAGTATCAGATCTTTTAAATAAAAAGGAGCCTGATTGTTTAGAGCTTTGTAAGTAAGAAGAAGGATTTTAAACTTAATTCTAAACTCTATGGGAAGCCAATGAAGGGAGGCCAGAACCGGAGAGATATGATCTCTCTTTCTAGTACCTGTTAAAACTCTTGCTGCAGCATTTTGGATCAGCTGAAGACTTTTTAAAGATGTTTTAGGACAGCCTGATAATAAAGAATTACAATAATCTAATCTCGAGCTAACAAAAGCGTGGATCAGCTTCTCAGCATCACTCTGAGACAAGATGCTCCTAATCTTGGCAATATTACGCAAATGATAGAAGGCAGTCTTAGAAACAAATTTAATATGTGAATTGAAGGACAAATCCTGATCAAAAATAACTCCGAAGTTCCTCACAGAGCTATTAAGAGAAAGAGTAACTGCATCCAAACTGAAAGTTTGATTTGGAAAGGAATTTCTAAGGTTTTTTGGACCAACAAGAATGACTTCAGTCTTATCTGAATTTAATAGCAGGAAATTACAAGTCATCCAAACTTTGATTTCCTTAAGACAGGCTTCTAACTTGGCTAATTGATTAGTATCATCTGGCTTCATTGACAGGTATAATTGTGTGTCATCTGCATAACAGTGAAAATGTATACAGTGCTTTCTAATAATGTTGCCTAACGGAAGCATATATAAACTAAAAAGAGTAGGGCCAAGCACAGATCCCTGTGGAACTCCATGACTAAGCTTTGAGCTGAGAGAAAACTCATCATTTACATGAACAAACTGGAACCTATCAGATAAATAAGATCTAAACCACTGCAACGAAGTTCCATTAAGTCCAACATAGTGTTCTAATCTATCAAGTAGAATATTATGATCAATAGTATCAAAAGCTGCACTAAGATCTAAAAGGACAAGTACAGAAACTAGTCCATTATCAGATGCAATGAGGAGGTCGTTAGTGACCTTCGCTAAGGCTGTTTCAGTGCTATGATGGATTCTAAACCCAGATTGAAACTCCTCAAATAAACCATTTCCCTGCAGGTGGTCAAATAATTGCGTAGCAACAACTCTTTCTAAGATTTTTGAAATGAAAGGGAGATTAGAGATTGGTCTATAGTTAGCTAAAGCTCCTGGATCTAGCGTTGGCTTTTTGAGTAAGGGTTTAATTACAGCCGTTTTAAAAGCCTGCGGTACATGGCCTAAAGTTAATGAAGAATTGATTATATGAAGAATAAAGCTACCAATAAGTGGGAAGACTTCTTTAAATAACCTGGTAGGAATAGGGTCTAAAAGACAAGTTGAAGGTTTGGATGAGGAAACTATTTTGTCTAACTCACAAAGGTCGATTGGAGTAAACTCATCAAGACAGACATCAATAGAAGGAGTTGTAGTAGTTACAGTATTTAAGTTAACTGTGGGAAGAATCTGATTGATTTTATCTCTGATGGATGAAATTTTATTATTGAAAAAGTTCATAAAGTCCTGACTAGTAAGCTCTAAGGGGATGCTAGGATTGACAGAGTCCTGACTCTTTGTCAACCTGGCTACAGTACTGAAAAGAAACCTGGGATTATTCTTGTTCTCTTCTATTAATGCAGAGTAATAACTCGTTCTAGCTTTTCTAAGAGATTTTTTATTAATTAAAAGATGATTTCTCCAAGCTAAATAGATTTCATCTAAATTAGTAGAGCGCCATTTTCTTTCTAATTGACGAGTCTTCTGTTTTAAGCTACGAGTTTCTGTGTTGAACCAAGGAGTTAAAAATCTCTGATTAGACTTTTTCTTTTTTAAGGGGGCCACCAAGTCTAGAGCCTGATGCAGAGAAGCTGAAACACTATCCACCATGTTATCAATTACAGAAGGAGCAAGCTGTCTATAGCTTATTTCCGTTGTGTTGACACATGGCATAGAGGAAACAATCTGCATAAATTTGGAAACAGCATCATCTGAGAGGCATCTACTGTGATAATATTTTTCTTTAGGCGCCAAATAGTCAGAAATAGTAAAATCAAAGGTTAACAGACAATGGTCTGACAGTACAGGGTTATGAGGAGACACTACCAGATTTTCTATTTCTATGCCATATGTCAGAACAAGGTCCAATGTATGGTGGAGGTAATGAGTAGAATTTCCTACTTTCTGAGAAAACCCAATCGAGTCTAATATTGAATTAAAAGCCACATTAAGGCAGTCACTATCTACATCCACATGTATATTAAAGTCCCCTACTATAATTATTCTATCAGATTTCAGCACTAAATCAGCTAAGAAATCAGGAAATTCGGATAAAAATTCTGAATAGGTTGATAGGGGACGATAAACTATGGCAAATAAAATTGGGTTTAACCTGGAATTGCTAAAGTGCCCAACACTGAGGACCAGGCCCTCAAAGGAATTATAACATGTTTTTTGCTTTACATTAACTAGTAATTTGGAATGGTAAATTGATGCTACTCCTCCTCCACGACCAGAACTTCTGGGATTTTGACAGTTTAAATAACCAGAGGGAGTTGATTCATTTAAACCAACATAATCCTCTTGTCCTAACCAAGTCTCTGTAAGGGAAATTAAATCAATCTGATGATCAATTAACAGATCATGGACTAACAGAGACTTGGGAGTTAGAGACCTAATATTTAATAAACCACATTTAATTTTTAAATTATGAGGAGGAACAGAGGCCAAATCATTCAATTTAGAGGCTTTATGTTTAATTTGAGTTTTACCAATATTTTGCTTTATCACTTTGGGATGCTTATACATTATATTTTTATTTATTTTGGAGGGAGCAGACAACGATTCTCTGATGGGGAAGACAGGGGCTAAGCTGAGGGGTGGCGGATGAAGAGGAGCTGCAGAGAGGCGTGTAAGACTGCGACTCTGCTTCCTGGTCCCAACTCTGAGTAGTCAAGGTTTTGGAAATTTGGATAAAAAAGATGCCAGTTTGTTAGATAAATGAGAAGCACCATCCAAAGTGGGATGAATGCTGTCTCGTCTCATAAGACCAGGTTTTCCCCAAAAAGAGCTCCAATTGTCAATGTAGCCCACGTCATTTTTAGGACACCACACAGACAGCCAGCGGTTCAAGGATGACGAGCGACTAAACATGTCATCACTGGTCAGATTGGGGAGGGGCCCAGAGAATACTACAGTGGCAGACATCGTTTTGGCAAACTCACACACCGATTCTACATTAAGTTTCGTGACTTCCGACTGCCGGAGACGGATGTCATTAATGCCGGCGTGAATAACAATTGTGGAATATTTACAGTTACTTTTAGCCAGCATTTTCAAATTTGACTCGATGTCGCCTGCTCTGGCCCCAGGAATGCATGTGACTATGGCCGCTGGAGTCTTTAGGTTCACGTTTCTGACTACAGAGTCGCCAATGATCAGAGTTTTTTCCTCAGCGGGTGTGTCGCTGAGCAGGGAAAAACGATTAGAAACGTGAACAGGTTGGTGGTGAACCGGGGCTTTGCGACTAGGCTTCCTTCTCACCGTCACCCACCCAGTCTCCTCGCTGCAGAGGAGAGCCGGGGAACCGGTGACAGGGGGACCTAAGCTAGCTAGCTCCGCTGCAGCTAATGGGCGTCCGTCGAGATTAACTGGCGCAGACGGTGTTTCAATGCAGCGGAGCCGGGATTCCAAATCAGACAACCTCGCCTCGAGCGCCTCAAAAAGACAACATTTATTACATTTACCGTTATCACTAAAAGAGGCAGAGGTGTAGCTAAACATCTGACAGAGAGAGCACACCAGAGGAGGAGAGGAAAGAGAGCTAGTAGCCATAGCTAGTGGCTCGAGAGCTGGAGAGCAAACCACACAGGCAGACAGCAAAACAGGAAGTGACGATACGTTACCACAAGGAAGTGATGATCTCAGGGATCTGTGCCAGGTGGGACAGAGAACGGTGAAGGAGGAAGATCACTGCATCCTCCACCCCAATGCCATGCTGGTAGGCGAACTGGAGTGGATCCATCGCTGGTCCCACCAGGGGGCTGAAGTGAGCAAGGAGCAGTCTCTCCAGGGTCTTCATCACGTGAGACGTCAGGGCCACTGGTCTGTAGCTGTTCAGGTCTTTGGGGTGGGAAGTCTTTGGTACAGGTACCACACAAGATGTTTTCCACAACTGTGGTACCCTCCCCAGCTTCAGGCTCAGGTTGAAGATGTGCTCCACAATCCCACACAGCTGGTCTGCACAGGACTTGAGGAGCTTCGCGCTGATGCCGTACGGTCCCGAGGCCTTCCTCGCCTTGATCTTCCTCAGTTCTGTCCTCACCTGGGTCTTAGTGAGGGTCAGGTTGGGGTGCTGTGTGCTGGGAGTGGGGGGGGGGGGGGTGTTGGTGGAGTGGGGTGTGGACAGCAGGACTCGATGTCTATAGAGGCAGCAGTGGTTGTTGTGCAGTCGGGGGGGGGGGCAGTTGGTCAAACCTATTAAACAGGTTCAGATTGTTCGCCCACTCCCTGCCCCCTGTGGCCTGGGGGGAGGTATTCTGGACCCCAGAGATGGTTTTAAGGTTTCTTCAGACCCCACCGATGTCACTCTGTTGCAGCTTGTCCTTCATCTTCTTCCTGAAGCTGTCCTTGCCTTCTCTGATCTTCCTCCTCAGCTCCCTCTGTACGGACTTCTGCATCTCCCTGTTCCCCGACCTGAAGATCCTCTTCTTCTCTCTCAGAAGTGTTTTTTATCTCAGGGTTGATCCAGGGTTTGTTGTTCGAGCAACACCGTATGGTCTTGGTGGGTACGGTGTTGTCCACACAGACGCTGATGCAGTCCATGATGGTGTGAGTAAGGCCATCGATGTCCTCACCATGTGGATCGCAGAGCTGCTCCCAGGCACTGGTTTCAAAACAGTCCTTTAGACCATCCATTGCCTCCTCAGACCATAACTTCACTGTGCGCATGACCGGAGGTCGTCTGTGTACTAGGGGTTTGTTCACCGCCAGGAGATGAACCAAGTTGTGATCCGATCTCCTGAGTGGAGGGAGTGGTGATGAGGTGTACGCCTCCTTAGTGTTAGCATAGAATAAGTCCAGTGTTTTATTGTCTCTAGTGTGGCATGTGACATACTGGGTGAATGTGGGCAGAATGGTGGACAGTGAAATATGGTTGAAATCACCTGAGATGAGGAGAAGAGCATCTGGGTGTTCTGTCTGCAGCCTGCCAGTTACTGAGTGAATGACATCACGCGCTGTCCCAGTGTTCGCCGTCGGATTTGCATAAATAACAATGCAGATCACGTGTGAGTATTCCCTCAGGAGATATGTAGGCCGCATGCTAACAGCTAGCAACTCGATGTCTTTGCTGCAGTGTTGTTATTTAACCGTGATATGTCCCGGTCTGCACCAGCTGTTATTGACATACATTATCACTCCTCCGCCCCTTGCTTTCCCACTGTCTGGTGTTCGGTCTGCCCGTATTGCGTGGAAACCCTCCAGTTCAATGTTAGCATCTGTTGCTAGTTCTGTTAGCCATGTCTCAGTAAACAGCATCAAGCTACTCTCTCTGAACACGCTCTTGTAGCGGGAGATAGCCGCTAGCTCGTCAGTCTTAAGTAGCGATCGTACAGTCCCCATAATAACAGATGGGAGGGCGGGTCTGTACCTTATATTTCTCGCCCGCCGTCTTACTCCCGTTCGACATCCACGCCGTTTCCGTCTTATTTCTCCCGGTATGTCGAGTTTTTGCGTTAGTATCGTGGGCCGGTTAAGTGCTAACAGCTGGTCTCTATTGTACTGCCTCCTGCAAGAAACAGTGGCTCCGTCCGCTGGCTCAGGAGACATTTGGGCGATCTACGTGTCTGTGATGGATAAAGGTGTCGCCGAATCAGAAAGATTAGCAAGAGAGCCAGATAGTAAATAGAACTAGGAAGAAATTGATCCGCTGTTGCAAAAAGGCAGCCCACTTGTGCGGCGCCGGAAGTTGAGAATTTTTAGAAAGCTTACTGCTCATTAAGCTTAAACTACGTGTGTGTTAGATTGTGTTTTCATGACGGTTGTCCTTAAAAAAGACAAACGGGAAACACAATGAATGGCACACAAGAGGTCAGAGTTTATAAAGATCAGACTGTGGAGGAGATCAAATGGATTATCTCAGTGATCATGTGTGCATGGGTCTATTTACACTATAGTCAGAATATGAAATAATTGGTCATTTTATCTTTTGAGTAACTCTGAAAACAGTATGGATGCCTTTACCATATACAATATGTAGGACCTTTGGGGGGGGGGGGGTGATCTGTATGAGTTTGAAGTTAGATGAAGTTAGGCTGAACCTGCCTTATAAAGACTCACTAACAGGTCAGGCAGATCCATCCATCTTCTTCTGCTTAATCCTTTTCGGGGGGGGGGGGGGGCTGGAGCCTATCCCAGCATCTTTGGGCGAGAGGCAGGGTCCACCCTGGACAGATCGCCAGTCCACCACAGGGCCAACACAGAGAGACAGACAACCAACCATTCACTCTCACATCCATACCTAAGGACAATGTAGAATCCCCCAGTTGATGCCAATTAACCTAACCTGCATGTTTTTGGCATGTGGGAGGAAACCGGAGAAATCCCAAAGTAAACCCACGCAGACACGGGGAGAACATGCAAACTCCACACAGATCACTGTTGGTCGAGGGCTGGGATCGAACCCAGAATCCCCCCTGCCAAGGATGAGTTGCTGTGCTGCCGCAGTGCTAACCACTCCGCCACCGCGCTGCCCATTTGTTTCAAATTACAAAAAAAGTAGCAAATCCAGTAAATGAGTAAATAAATTGAAAATTTATGAGAAAAAAGTTATACATTTCGGAGAAAAAGTTACAAATTTTCAAGAAAATAGCAAAGTTGCAAATTTATGAGGAAGTTTTAAAATTTTAAAGAAAAATGTATCAACTTAGGGTGAAAATGTCACAAAAGAAAATACCAAATTTATGAGAAAATAAGTAAACAGGTCAAGTTCATGTGCGCAAACCCACATGGGACCCATAAGAACCGAGATTTAACCTTTGGTGGGACCCACATGGACATGCTGGCTGAGTCAATGCCTGAGTAAATATCAAATTTATGATTTTAGAGTTTTCAGTTTCAACATGAAGCCACCACAGTCCAGTCCATACTGTGGTGTTGTGAAACCACAGGTTTGGTCAGTGTCAGCGTGATGATGTGGCCGCTCAGTGACGTCATCACGCCAAGCATATAAATGTAAGGGACGGCCATTTTACAGCCTCTCTCTTTGGCGTTCGACTTCCCGACAGACAACACTCTGTACCACCATTAAGGTTCTGTGTAATAAAGTTTGTGTTCCCAGCAAGACGCGCTCTGTCGTTTTCTTACAACATTCCCAGACAAAACACATACCTGAACCTACAGTATGTCTCAGTGTGGAGAAGTTTGATCAAACCAAAAAAAGTAATAGCAGTACTCTTAAACAAATAAATGATTTATTAAGGCTGAGTGATTCCTGAATAAATATGTTGTGTAGAAACAAACTTTTAAAGGCTCTGGAAGAACTGTTGGAGAAATGCCAGGATACAATCCTCTAGCCATGAAAGAAAAGAAACGAAAACCTCACAGGCACGAAACAGAGCCAGTATTCCACTGCTTCCTTTCATGAAAACATTCTGAGGTCTGTTTACTGTGATCACAGTCAAGCCACAATTAATTTGCATTTGTCCTACTATCCACTTTGCAAAGTTTTAGTTGCAGTTTACCAGATATAAATTATTTACTTTTCTTTTTTAATCGTCTGCAGCGCCCCCTTGTGTGTGAAAGTGGTCCCTACAGCAATGTGGTTCCAACCAGTGTTTCCTGGAATGTTCAGGTTTCTGTGAGAAATTTTCTAGTTTCACTTCTTAATTGCCATTGTTGTGCATGGGTGCACAATGGAAAATTATTTGTAATTTTTTGGACCATCTGTGAGAAAGCTGAAGCTTTGGCATCACTGGACCTTCCAACAGGACAAAGATCCCAAGCATACAGTACAGAGTGGCACTTGGCCTAGGTAAGCGAGATAAACTGAGGGCACATGTCGTTCTGGTGCATTATTTGGGGATTGAGGGCCAGCGGATCCTGATCACACTCGGGGCTTCGGACTCATATGAGAACGTGGTCAAATTGCTAATGTGCCATTTTCGCGCCCTGGGCAGCGTGACCGTCCGGAGGATTAGGTTTCGGCAGCGACACCAGCGAGCAGGTGAAACTATCCACCAGTTCATCACCGATCTGAGGCTGCTAGCAAGTGAGTGTAGTTTTGGGCTGCTGGAGGAAGAGATGTTATGCGACCAGCTGGTGGAGCACACCAACAGCGTCATGATATGGATGAAGCTGCTCAAAGTGCCGGGTGACTTAACGCTAGCCAGAGCTATCGAGTTATCTCTCCAATTGGAGACTGCGGACAAGCTAGCCTCTGAACTAAGTGGGTGCCAGTCGCAGCGGCAACTGGAGCTTCCCCCCACAGCACAAGTAGCGGACCCAGACAGCGAGGATAGCGCGACCGATGATGTGGAAACAACACTATCAGCCAAAGGTCTGCCCCAGGAATACCCGTGGGTACAGGTTGTGGGTCTGTGAAGCACCATTACAAGGCTAGGTAATGGCCGGCTAGAGGGAAGCGCTGTAGCAAGTGTGGACACTTGAACCATTTTGCCATGGTCTGCCGTGGATTTAAACCGCAGAGCCCATGGAAGAAATTACTCCGCCCGCTCCCGACAACCATCCACACATTGCGGGCTGAAGAACTACCAGGCACCATGGCGGTCAAGCAGGACCAGTCTCACTCAGGGTCGGCATGGGGGGGTCTCAGGGCCGGTGCTCGGGGTACCGTAGGAGAGGGTATACAAGCGTGGCAGTGAGGCGCTTGTGTTGGCGAGTGACGCCAAAGAGCTGGCCCCAGTTTTCTCTGGAGCTTGGCCACAGTGGGCTGGAGGATCTGGAACTATGACAGCCACTGCAGCAGCTTTACAAGGCCAGACTGACAGGCATGGAGGGACCGCATGCCAATCAGCAACACTGCAGGCCGAGCAGAACTCTTCTGAGAGTTACAAACCTGGTCCAGGCTTGAGGGGAGGGATGCCCACGGTGGATGTGGGCCAAACGACAGTCAGAGAAACACCAGGAGTGGTTGCACATCGTGGCTGAGCAGGGTGCAGCCTACTTCCAGCTGTCGGATGGCTCATGGAGGCACGCCAACGAGCTGCGGCGTTCCAAGGAGGAGACTTCAGATGGCGGGTCTGCACAAGAGAGGTCGTCAATGGTGAAGAGAAGAGGTGCTCTCGTCTGCGATCCTGGTGGCATGCCACTTCCAGGGGCGGGTCTACTGAGGGGCTGCCCTGGGCCCCCACAACCCAGTTCTACCCCTTCTGCCAGAAGGACAGGAGTGTGGTCTTGAAAAAGTAATAAAATAAGATCCAGTGTGCATATGTTTGTGCGTGTAACAAAAAAAACAAAAACAAAAAGAATTCTGATGTTCATATATTTGTATGTCTTAAAACAACTAAAATGTTATTGTTCTGGGTGTTTTTATATTTTTAGGAACACGGCAATGTTTTAAGTTGTTAATGGACTTTTAGTTAATTACAGGGGGCAGAATAATTCACCTTGCTGTGTGGGGTAGGACGGTAGTCCACCCATCCTCCCTAGTTTGGGGTTTGTTGTGTGAATGTGATAGGCCATCCATTTAGTGATTTTAGTTCAAGTTTTCTTAATGCATGATTCGGGTCCTAAATTGGGGTAGGTCTCTATTGTATGAGTGGCTTTGGACTTTCTACGGGGGGGGGGGGGGGGGGGGTGATGTGATATTGTCATTTATTACAAAGTGTGGTGTAGGGTGGCTACTTCCTCTTAGGCCCCTGCACCGTCCTATAAATACCAGCGGGCATCTTTATCCGGTCTCTTTGCCGATGCTCCTGCCTAACAGTTGTATTGTGCAAGCATCATTCAATAAAAAGGTTATAAAGGTTCCAAGGTTGTCATAGCCAGGAGCGGCACAGGGGTTAAGCTCCCAGTGCTCATAAAATGCTCCTTACGGCGTGCGTCTCGAAAAGCCTCTGACAACTAAGTCCAACTCCTAGCCTGCCCGTGTGGTTTAGTCTCTAAGCCCGGTGGAACTGCTTTTACTAATAGGAGAAGGGGCGAGGGCGGCTCTCTGGCGCCTTAAAACCAGATGCTTCGGGTAGATGGTGGCTCGTCAACCTGGGAAGGTAGCCCATCCAGGGGAAGGTAAACCCTGATTTCAAACCTCCGCTGCCTTGCGGCACACCCGGTCACAGGAAAGGCTTCGGGAGTCAACCCTGAGGAAAAATCCGGAGTCGGAGCCCCTAAGGCAGTTCTCTGTTGTGCTCAACATCGTTCTGGCAGCTCCTGCGACGGCGCTGGTGCCAAACTGTAGCAACCCTGCTGTTCCTTTGGATTCATCAGTGACGTGGAGAGGGGGGACATGCTGCATGGGTAACATCTTGTCCTCCATATCTTCCTGCCCAGGCTTGAATCCTACCAACGCCCAACGCTAGAATGTAGAACACCGGTGCGCATCGGCCTGTTCAGCCACAGGCGGTGCTGTTCCAGCAGAGTAGATGTTTAGGATTCTCTTCCATGGTCATCATAGACCGACGGAGGCCGACAAAGTATTCAGTAAAGCTGAGTTCCACTGTGCACCTGGCCGCGTCCTTTAAGAAGGTAATTTCATAAATAACACGCAGCCCTGGAGGTGCTGGTTGTGGCGGACTTGGGTGCTCTCTCTCAGCAGGGTCCCAGTCTGGGTCCCACACTGGCTGGATCTGTTTCAGCATCACACCTTGATCTGGGTCAGCTGCTTTTACCCTTCACAGATGGCTGGTGTGCCATCTCGAACCATCAGCCATCTGGAAGGTGGCTGGCCCCAACTGGGTGGTGATCATCATCAGAGTGCCTGCAGGTCCAGGCATTTGGATTGGTGTACCTGAACCCAATTGAATACTGTGAGTGGCGATCTGTTCAGCTGAACTTGGCGCTGCTGCTCTTTCATGCTCGATGTTGGTTGCTGTTGTGGTGGCGTGTGATGGGTAAAGTGATCAATATAATCATATATAACAGTTGTCTGTGTGACTCAAAATATGTGTGCTCTGCTTATGCTTAGGTAATATAACCAATATACCACAATGGAAATATATTGCCAACTGTGTGGCTCATTACCTGCAAAAAGGGAGTGAAGCTCTGTCCCAGCACAGAGAATAACAACATCTTGTGATGTATGGGAGGAAACAGAGAACCGGCTGTGTTAAGTAGTGACCAAAATTCAGCCACTTTGACCTAGGATGAGGAACAACCTTCAGTTGTTACACCCTGTGCGAGGAACGGACTGCTTACTCCTACGGACCGCTGCAGCTGCCTTCGCTGATAATGCATGCTTGGACTCACATAAATATGACTGGGTCAGGGAGAGCAGAGTCAGTCAGACTTGACGCCCTGACAACACTTGTTGCTTGTTAGGGACAGAATTGTGACCCAGAGCTCTGTAAATTCTATAGTCAGCCTGCTTAAATAAATACAGATCGTCCAAGATTTACTCTCTCCAAGTGCCTTTATCAACGAATCCTGGAGGAATGCCTACACACATAGAGTAAGAGGGACAAAAGCATTCCAACACGTGCCATTCACACCAGTGGCAGGATGCGCTCTAGATTGGCGTTGCTGTGCTGGGTCTTGCTGAACTCTCTCTCTTGCAGCGCTGCAGCAGCTCCCTGAGGCTTATGCCAGGTGAGGATCTAAGATGAGTCCAATTTACGCCCTCTCTCTCCTGGTGCTGGTTGTTGTTGTAGTAGTATGCTGCTCTCGCCGGTGACAGGACGCACGCCGGGTTGTCGTCATTCACCGGGGTCTGTCTTGGCCATGAACTCCCTCTCCTGCAGCGCTGCTGCGGCTCCTTGAGGCTTATGCCAGGTGAAGATCAGAGACGAGTCCGGTTTATACCCTCTCTCCATGTTCTGTTCTCCGTGCGGTGTCAAGCTTGGAGTGGCTGTACCCACATCTGGGTGTGATGCACTCCAGTCATCAGTGGTCAGAGTCCCTGGTTGCTGTGAATGGTAAAACCTAATGCAAAAAGGTCACACCCCAGGATGTTGTCTTCATGTGTGGCTATGTGAAAGGTAAATGCCGGGAGGACTCTGGATCCATAGTGAACCATCAGCGTTATGGTTCCTAAGAGGCTGATATGAGTGTGCCCATTACCGTAAAGCTCCGCTGCATTTTTCCCAACTGGATGACCAAGAAAGAATTTCTTAACCGTAGCCCAGTTCTTCATTGATCTCACAACAGTAGTGTCCAGTAGTAATGGCAAGCTGAGGTTGTCGAGCCTCACCGTGCACCATTTGTACGCCACTCCACTGGAGTCCACTGCATAGATGGTGGTTGTTAGTGGTGGTTCAGCTGAACGGGGTGGCGGGCTTGTTGTTAATCGTGTTAAGCGGCACACTTTGGCGAAATGACTAAACTTGCTGCATCGTTGGCATCGCTGCCCCCTGGCCAGGCAGGAGCACACTCACGGTGGGTGCATTGGGGAACCACAGTTACCACACATTTGGTGTCCCATGATGTTCCGTTGTCCCATGGTGTTCACTTCGGTGTCCTCCGAGAAGGTCGCAGTGTAACCAGGTTCTTCTGCCAGGGTAACTGCTTGTGCTCGCGGAGTCCATCATTGTGGGTCACCTTGTTGTGATGTTAGCTTGTCGGTGGCCTCCAGCTGAAATGCAATGCATGTTGTTGTTATGGGAATACATAACAGATACTAGAGTGGCCATCACAGTTGCCTGACTAGAACAACATTGAAAATCTCTGGTGGGGTCTGAAAAAAGCACAAACCCAAGAATATTGTGGAACTGGAGGCCTTTGCCCACGAGGAATGGATTAAGATTCCTCAGGAACGCTGCCAGAAGCTGGTGTCTGGCTATGTGTCACATTTGCAGCAGGTCATAACAGCAAATGGGTGCTTTACTAAATACTAGAGATGCTTGTCATGAAGGAGTTGAATAATTGTGATGCTGCAGTAGTCATTAAAAGCAGCATTTTGTGTTGAATTTAGAGAAACCACTTGTAATATTAGTTGTGTTGCACTATTTAAAGGTCTGATGACACGTTTTTGACTTCATCTATTTTTTCAACATAATACAATATGCTGAAATAGGTTTGTCTGTGCAGTTCTGTTAAACAGGCTTTTTTCATGCGACTATCCAACGTTTTTATGAGCGCCATGTCACCAATTGTGTCAGCGGCTGGAAAACCCCCCGGCCATGTTGTAACGTCATCGACAGAACACATTGCTTGGCTGCCCATTGTACACACAGGATGGAAGCGGCTGAAAACATCGATGATGATTCCAGCACATGTAGTCTGGAATTGGTTTGTGTTGTCCAATCTTCAGACGATTATAGTTCCAAAGAATGGTATGACAATGAAGAATCTGGGGGCATCAGACCATATAGATTTGAGCCGTGCCAAGCGGGCATCGTGCCTAGCGAGTCAGACTCAGAGAGTGATGGTGGAGAGGCACACATGGCTGGCACAGCAGCAGCGACAAACACACGGCAGAGGAACACCCAGTGTTATATTTTTGTTACAGATATTGCAGCAAATTATTTGTTCATAAATATGATTTATTTAAACCCGATTTTTCAATAAAATCATAGCAGTGTATTCTCTGTGGCTCAGGCATTGGGTTTATTATGGATTATATTTTGAGTTCTTGTTGTTTTTGTTTTGTACATGTGTTTAATGTGCGTTTTGAGCCACTTTCAGGTGGGCACTGTCCAAGATTCGCCGGTCCAACCACGCGCCCTCTCTCTTTGACAGTCAGCTGTTCATGTTTTGTGTGCATCATCTGCCGTGTTGTCAGCCAGCCAATATTGCCAACACTATGTTGATGTGTTAGCCACTCCACACAGCCGTGGTTCTGGTGCTCCCCTTGAAGCGATGTCGGCCCTGGGGCGCAACTGTGATTAACACGTCTCCTCTCCATGTTTGCTGGGCGATGTCAGCCCAGAATGCCAACTGTAAGTGTTTGTTTATTTTTGTAAGTCTTCACCTTTTTGGGAACTGTTGTCATCATTCTTATGTTCAATACATGTGCTGTGGTGAATTCTGCGCATAAATCCGTTCATTATGACCCTCTGTGCGCTCTTAAACAGTGCACCGAGAGGGAGGATGGAATAATGAGGATTTATGTGCAGGGTAGAGGATTTATGTGCAGGATTTATGTGCAGGGTAGGGTAGTAGACGTTTAGGATTCTCTTCCATGGTCATCATAGACCGACGGAGGCCGACGATGTGCAGGGTTCACCACAGCATATTTACAGTGATACAGAAAGATAGACAATTCCCAAAAAGGTGAAGATATACAAAAACACAAACACATTTACTGATGGCGTTCAGGGGCCGGCATCGCCTAGAGAATGAATGAGAGGAGACATGTTAGCCACAGGTGCGCCACAGAGCCGATATCGCTTCAAGGACGCACAAGAACCACAGCAAACATGGAGTGACTAACATGTCGTGAGAGTGCTGAAAATACTGGCAGACTAACAGCACAGATGACAATACTATGGACCAGCAGTACATGACTGGCAAACGGCCGCTAAGTGCATGCACTGCTGGTGATGGTGTGATGAGAAGCACCTGGGCGAGGACCGGGAAACATGATCAGCGGGAGTTTGAATAAGCTGGTGATAATGAGAGAGGGAATGTGGCCGGACCGGCGAGTGTCAGCATGCGATCACAGAAAGTAGATCAAAGCTGCACGTAAATCCATTAATCCTTCCCCTCATCGTGTGCTCCTCCTGCGTAAAAGTGCACGAGGAGCACACGAGGAGGTTTATGACAGTTGGAGCTGAAGCGTGTCATTTGGTCTTTCACAGCCTGCTGTTTATCTAAGCCTGCAACACAACGCGAAGGCATAGCCGTAAAATTAAAACAAGAAACCAGAGAAACTGTGAGCTACAAAGCTGCTGTCATTCTAGTCAACAACACTGGCATCTGTTCTGTCGCTTATGCCATGGTGGGGGTGCCGCTGTAGGAACGATTATGGGCGGAGCTTCCGGTTTCGGCTGACATAGTGTTACTGTAAATCAATCATAAGAGTGGAGTAGCAGTGGCATTTAAAATAGTGTTTTAAAAAGGTTTTCAAATTCATTTTAATGTATAGTCCACATACGTGTTTTGCACTCAAGTGGCAGCTAATTTCGGCTCTTCTAGTTTTTGTATTTTTTGAATGTTTTGGCGTAGTTCTGGCACTCACTGGTGTTCCTGGTTGTGCCAGTAGACTGGCTCAATTGAGGCTTCTCACCACACGGTGACAGACGACATCCAAGCACGATGTTGTGGCGTATGTCTGCTCTAAGGTAAATTTGATTATGTCCAACATATTTTAACAAAATCCAGCCCACTCAACTGCGGTGGAGACGTGCTGGTTGGAATGCTCCCCACGTCATTATGAGTACAGGCAGAGAAGTCAGAAATCATGACTCTTTGTTTGGTAGCGGCAAAGTCCCGGGAAAACCCCATGAGTGCCTGGTATCATTGGAAAGCTTAGAAATCATACTTTCTAAAAATACCTATGTTTCTGCAGAAGACGTAACTCCCGATCGATCGAACATGAGTTTTCAACCTAGCTAAAATATAAACAAATCATCTTTTTCTGGGTCAGTTTTTGCACACTTCCTACAAATTAAATTTCATTTTGAAGGTCTTTCAATACAGAATATGGAAATAATGTTACACCAGTTTTGAAAATGTCCTCAAAGTATGACTCATTTTTCCAGAACAGGTCATTTGTTTACAGCACTAGCATCTTAGCAGCGGCGCTAACAAATGGAGCTACTATCTAAGAAGCCACTTTTTAAGGTCATCTTCCCATCCCTCGATAGTTGTGGGAAGTGGAATGATGATAATAATGTTTTGAGGTGCAAGAGGCCGTGTTCCCACATTTCTGATTCCGAAGTCCTTGTTTTTTAACAAGGAAAAGTGTCCCGCTTCAGTGACAACCATATGTTCTAAACTAGTACTGGAAGTTGCTACCATAATTCACGCAAGGCATCTTGGGGCCTTGGAATAAGGTGGATATGTTTTTAAAGAAAGCAGGTTTAATTTGGAAATGTCCTGAAGTGAAATGTGATGATTTCTCCACACTTGTGTTTCAGACTTTGATCAATTCTGTGTTTTCAATGAGAGCTGCATGCTGCCATGTGAATATCAGCCTGTGGTTGAAGTTGTCCACTGGTATAAGGGAGAAGACCATATTTACGCGTACTACGAAAATCAGGAGAGGCTAAAGAACCAGCAGTTTCGAGACAGGTTGTCTCTGTTTAAGGACCAGATCTCCGGAGGAAACGCTTCACTTGAGCTCACAGGGGTTAAGGTTCAGGATGAGGGGAGATACAGATGCACCATCAGCACCAACAAAAAGGAAAATGGGAGACAGGACTTATTCATCAGCATGAAAGTAGAAGGTATGAGAAATGCACGGCTATGGTTTGTTTTCTGCAGTGTGTTTCAGTTATATTAAACTTGGGAATGTCTTTATTTAATGTCTGTAATTAGTATGGGAATACTGGATTTGTTTAGTTAAAGTGGTTATAGTCTACATTTGTATTATGTTTGACTATATTATACTTGCCAACAACAGATCTTTAGATGTGCAACATACTGTGACCTCATTTAATCAGACTGGCTGACCAGTCAGGGTGACAAAAGGCACAAATACTTCTTTGCTTTTTTCTTTCATTACCATTGACTTTCTTTCTCACAGTTAACTGTTTTTTTATTTGATCCTAAGATTACCAGTCATGAAGGATGCAAGGTGGTGCAAACCCTATTTTCTTTCCTGCTTTTTGCAGCTCCAGTCCATAAAGTCACTATCAAACAGGAAGGAAACAGCATCACCTGCAGCTCAGACCTGATCTACCCAAAACCTGAACTCTCCTGGTCCATCAGTCCTCCATCGAAAATCAGTTTTACAAACACAACTGAAGTCCATCAGACTGAGGATCAGCGGTACAACATCAGAGCTTCTCTGGTACTTCCAGACAGTGATGATGATGGTGAAAGTCAGACCTACAGCTGCACCATCAAAACTCCCCGAAAAATGAAGAAAGCCACTTTGTTTAAACTGAGTAAGCAGCAAAGTGCAGTATAGTACCTCCCAGCCAGCATGCCCATGTGGGCCCCACCAAAGGTTAATTGGGCTGTCTTCTGGGTCCCATGTGGTTAGTTCGCTGGTTCCATGTTGGCCCTATCTGTGTTTGCCCACATGGATTTTACCTACTGACCTATTTTTAATTTATTTTATCAAAAATTTGCTATTTTCTGATAAATTTGTGACTTTTTCCCTTAATTTGATACATTTTTCTTGAAAATATGAAACTTTCTCATAAATTTGCAACTTTTTTAGTAAATTTGTGACTTTCTTAGCCTTTTGTTTTTCTTTTTAAAGACAAGGATAGAAAGGAGATGTTTTTACCTTTGTTTTTTCCTTTTTTTTTTTTTAAAAGGAAAAACAAAAGGCTAAGAAAGTCACAAATTTTAGTAAATTTGTGACTTTCTTAGCCTTTTGTTTTTCCTTTTAAAGACAAGGATAGAAAGGAGATGTTTTTACCTTTTACATGTTTCAACTGTCCACTGCAGTCTTCCTCAGAAGTGTCAGCTGATTGCTGCAAAGTGTCATTTATCAGCTGGCTTTCCAAGGCGGGGCCAGCCCAGCAGAACTGTCAGATCCACTGGGCTGGCCCCGCCGTCCATGGTCTCTGGAGAATGTAGTCCCAGGTGTGGGAAAGCATAAGTGCCCCATCATTTATGTTCCTGATTTCTATGGCCTCCTTGATCCAGCGTTTGAGTCTGTTGCTCTCCGATCCAATGATTTCTGCGTTGTCCCAATCCATGATGTGATTATTTCTTTTGCAGTGATCTGATATTGCTGATTTTAATATTGCTTGTTCTGCCTTTTTTTTTTTTTTGTGATCTTGTGAGCCGCCCTTGTGTTTCCTTCTCCCATTCCTTCTGATATTTTTTTTTCCTTGTGGTGAATGCTCCTCCTGTTTCTCCAGTGTAGGTTTTGTTACATAATCTGTATGATATTTCATATATTACGTTGCATTTTTTGCTTTGTTCTATTTTGACCTTGGGGTGTACTAATAACTGTCTTAATTTTTTGTGTGGTTTTACCGCTGTGTTTATTTAGTGTTTTTTCATGATCCTTTGGATTGGTTCTGTTATCCCTTGGATGTATGGTATGGTTATGATGTCCTTCTTTTTGATTTCAGCCTTTGGGGGGCAATGGATCAGCGTTCTCGTCGCGCCCTCCGCCAGTACCCGGGCTCGCCTGGGGAAGCTAATGATCCTACCAGCAGACTAAATTCGAAGAGACGACGCCTCTGTGCCAAGTCAAAGAAGAATCCTAGTCACAGTCCTAAAGCCGAAAGCAAACAGCCCCAAGAGCACTTTGTGGTAGGATCTGCCCTTCGCATATTACAACTAAACGTTGAAGGCCTATCTGCAGCCAAGCGAAGCCTTATTGAAGTCCTCGCCTTCCAACATTCAATTGATGTAATCTGCCTCCAAGAGACTCATATTGGCACAGAGGAAGCTGGCCGCTTCACCATCAAAGGCTTTGACCTCCTGTGCTATGTTCTACATGCTAAACATGGACGTGCCACCTATGTGCGTTCTGACACAGTTGAAGCAAATCACCTGATAACAACACATTTCTCAGACACCATAATCATTGGTGGCTTCCATATTGTCAATGTGTACAAGCCCCCTAATGCCAACTGGGATCTGCAGGTCTTACCCACCCTACCCCACCCTGCCATCTATGTGGGGGACTTTAACAGCCATCACCCTGACTGGGGGTACCCAGCAGTGGACAGTGATGGGGAGGCACTTTCAGACTGGGCATCCAGAAATGACCTCGCTTTGATATACGACCCCAAACAAAGAGGAACCTTCCACTCTGCTAGGTGGAAGAAGGACTATTCTCCTGACCTGTGTTGGGTCAGCTCTTTGAATGGGGAGCCATATCCTACACAGATCCTCATTCTTGATGATTTTCCACACAGCCAACACCGGCCCCTGCTTGTACACATTGGCCTACAACTTCCAGTCATATACAGCCCAAGGAAGATGCGCTGGAACTTCCGCAAAGCCAACTGGAAGAAATTCAGTGAAACTCTGGACCGGAGCGTTGTTACCATCCCACTCCACACCATCACTGTAGATGAAGCATACAACCGCTTCTGCAGCGCAATCTTCAAGGCTGCCCATACTGCAATCCCACGAGGCTACCGACCCCTCTATGTCCCATGTTTGGACGGAGAAAGTGCTGCCCTCCTACAATCCTATCAAACATCAGGGGACCCAGAGATAGCAGACCATCTCATTGAATCGCTAAATACAGCCCGGCGAAAGAAATGGGAGGAGACAGTTGCTGACCGGAGCTTTACCCACTCTAGCAGGAAATGTTGGAGCCTCATCCGTCGCCTAGGAGCTGCACAGAAGCCCCCTAGCCAAAGCCGAGCATCCGTCACACCCAACCAAGTTGCATTCCACCTACTGACTATCGCCAAAGCACCCCAAGACAAAGACACCAGAAGAGCAGTTACAACCGAGCTAAAAAAAACACCAAAAAATGCCTGTAGAGGAAACGAACCCTGAACCCTTCGAGGCTGCTGAACTGGAGAAAGTCCTACAGGGCCTGAAATGTGGAAAGGCAGCAGGATACGATAACATCTTCCCAGAATTCATGAAAAATCTTGGCCCCCGAGCCCTAACCTGGTTGACACAATTCTACACAAGGATCACACAAACGAACTCGATCCCAAAGAAATGGCGGGCAGCAAAGGTCATTGCCATCCCAAAACCTGGCAAAGACCACAAACTACCAGCAAGCTACCGCCCAATCTCCCTACTCAGCGTTCCTTACAAAATCATGGAGCGCCTAATACTGCAACGCATTTCCCCAGAAATAGAGGATATTCGAAGTGTGGATCAAGCAGGTTTCCGCAAGGACCGCAGTACAGGAGAACAAGTACTGGCCCTAACCACCTTCATTGAAAATGGCTTCGAGAGCAGACTGAAGACAGGGGCTGTGTTTCTCGATCTTACAGCCGCCTATGATACGGTCTGGCACAAAGGCCTCCTCCTGAAACTTATAAAGGCGATCCCTGCTTGGGCAACAGCAATTATAAAAACCCTGCTGACCAACCGAAGGTTCAGAGTCCACCTCAGTCAGAACACAAGTGCATGGACAATGCAGAAAAACGGACTCCCACAAGGCTCAGTTCTAGCTCCAACTCTGTTCAACCTCTACATAAACGACCTGCCTACTACAAAATCCCGCAAATTCATCTATGCAGACGACATCTGTTTGGCATTCCAAGCACCAGACTTTGAACCACTGGAACGGGTGCTCACGGAAGATGTTGCTAAACTGGACCAGCTCTGCAAAATCTGGCGCCTAAAACCAAGCCCAGCAAAAACCGTCTTCAGTGTATTTCATCTCCACAATGCAAAAGCTGCCAGAGAACTAAACATCCACCTGAGCGGACTCAAGCTTAAGCATGCCCCAAATCCAACTTATCTTGGAGTGACCCTTGATAGGACCTTATCCTTCAAGGAACATCTAAAGGGGACGGCTGCTAAGGTGAAAGTACGAAACAACCTGCTCTGCAAGCTCGCTGGTGCAAAATGGGGGGCGGCAGTCTCCACCCTGCGCACCTCAGCACTGGCCCTTTCATACTCTGTAGCAGAATATTGTGCCCCTGTCTGGTCCAGGTCATCTTACACACACCATGTAGACACCCAGCTCAACTCAACCATGAGAACTATAACTGGAACAATCCGCTCAACACCACTCCCCTGGCTCTCTGTACTGTCAAACATAGCCCCTCCACACATCTGGCGAGCAGCATTAACTCAAAGGATGCTCCAAAAAGTTAAAGATTTTCCTCACTTACCAATCCATGCAGATATCTACACCCCACCCACTGCCCGACTTTCATCCAGACGGCCGATTTGGAAAAACCCTCCCCCAGCTGACTTTACCATCCAGACAGCTTGGCAAGAGGAATGGGAGACCAAGGAGGTCCCAAACAAACAGCTGGTGATAAACCCCAACCAACAGGTCCCGGGCACCAACCTCCCAAGGAGACAGTGGTCTACACTCAATCGCTTCAGGACTGGACATGGCCCCTGCTTGGCCAGCCTTCACAGATGGGGCAGTAGCCCTAGCCCACTGTGCGCATGTGGAGAGGAGCAAACAATGGAACACATCATAGAGGCTTGCCCGCTCCAAAGACTGTAAGGAGGATTACACACCCTCCATACAGCAAACCAGGAGGCAACTGCTTGGCTTAAGGACTTTGCATTCGCTAAATAAATAACATTTCAGCCTTTGGTTTGTGTCTTGTTTTCTGTTTTTCTTTGTTTTTGACTTGCTGTTTCCCTTTATCAATGGCCCATACTGGATATTGGCAACATGTGAGAGCATGTCTTATGTGGTTTTCCTCCTCCTGTCTGTCTTCTTGGTTTGTGATGATGGTGGCCTGTTTGTATAGTGTCCTGACAACTGATAGTTTGTGTGCTGTGGGGTGTTCTGATGTCCACAGTAGGTACTAATCAGTGTGGGTTGGTTTCCAGTAGACTGAGATTTTTACACAGCCATCATCATTGTGGTGGATTTTCATGTCCAGAAAGGCTATGGTGTGGAAGATGGAAGCAGACGAGACAGCGAGCTGAACGACATGCAATCTTTATTCACCTTCCAACATAAAACACAGAAAACTGACTCCCATGAGTGCCTGAGCGAACTCCTTTATACACTTTAATTCCCGCCTCCGGCACAGTGTAAACACATTAACATTCAGACTGCAAGACTTGTACACACATTAATATAACTTGACATAAACGTCACAAAGCAGGTCTTTGCTACAATACATTCGCACCCCTGCGTCCTGAGGTGTCAACCTGGCATAGCGGGGAACAAAAGGCATATCTTTGTTTGGTTGACTCCTCTCACCTTTCTCCATTAGCATCTCTATCTTGTCCCCATCAACCCCCTTGTCCTGGGTCGAGTGCCATGTGTATTGTGTCCACCACACAGATACCATTTTCTTCCTCTTCATGCGTAAATTTTGTTCCCCGTGCTGTCCATGTTCAGATGGTCTGTGAGTTCTTGTGTGTGTGCGCTTTTTTAAATTTTCTCCAATATGTCGTCCACGTATCTCTTCCAGAGTGTGGGTTTGCACTGTGTAGGTACTGTGTTGATGGCTTTATTTTCCAGATCCTCCATGAAAAAGCTGCTCATGATGGCTGATAGTGGGTCTCCCATTGCAAATCCTTCTTTTTGTCTGTAGATTCTTTCTCTGTATTGAAAATAGGTGAATTTTACAACAAATTGCAATAGTCCAGATATGTTGTCAGCTGTGAGATTTGTGCATCTTTTAAGGGTTCTGGCATTCTTGAGGCTTTCTTGCACGATGTATAGTGTGACATCAACGGGGGTCTTTGTGAATAGTGAAATGGCATGTGAAATGAGGATCTCGTCTGATTGTATTTTCATATTTTTGAGTTCTTGTGCCAGTTCTTTTGAGTTTTTGCAGTAGTTCTGATAGTCCAAGGATGGATTTAATGATTTCAACCAGGGCTTTTGATAAATTGTATGTGATTGATCCCACACTCTCTATTATTGGTCGCAGTGGGATGTCCTTATGTATTTGTGACTTTGTTCTTCATAAATTTGCATCTTTTTTGACTAAAAAACTTGCAACTTTTCTCATAAATTAGTGATTTTTTTTCTTGTAAATTTGCAACTTTTTTCTCATAAATTTGTTAGGTTTTCTTATAGAATTGTGACTTTTTTCTTGCAAATTTGCTAATTTTTTCTTGTAATTTTGGAACTTTCTGACAAATTTGCCACTTTTTAACTGTAATCTTGCAACTTTTTCTCATAAATGTGCTATTTTTTGTAATTTTTTCTCCTTTTTCTTACACATTTTCACATTTTTCCTCATGAATTTGTGACTTTTTTCTCATATGTCTGACTTTTTTTCTAATACATTTGTTACTTTTTTGTAAATCTGTCACATTTTTCTTATAATTTTTCAATTTTTTTTCTCATACATTTGTGACTCCACATAATTTTGGGGAAACCCAGATGGGGCCAACATGGAACCTGCAGACAAGCCCACATGGGACCCATTAAACAGCCCACTTACACCTATGGTGGGACCCACATGGACACACTTGACTGGGCTAATGCTTATAAAATCATAAAAATATGCAAAGAGGAAACACAGAAACATATTTTGAAGAGACAAAATATCGGTGAACATTTTTAAAGAACATTCTTTCTGGTTTGTAATTTCAGCTTCCATGAATGTATCGAGCACTGAAGTATCACTGCCCTGCTCCGACTCAAACAGTCCTTTCACATCCCTCATCTGGGGATTCAACCACGGTCAGAACATCCTGACCAACACTACTGGAGCTCTGGAAGTCTCTGTTGAGTGGAAGCAGCATGTGAAGGCTGTGTCAGCGTCAGGCGGCCTCACATTGAAGGATTTATCTGGAAAACAGGAGGGAACGTTCACCTGTGAGCTTACTAATATGAATGGAACTTTAACAAGAAGCATCAGTGTGAAGATACAGCCAGGTAAGATGAACTCTGGATCAGTAAATATTTAATTTCTTTTGTCTACTTTCTGTTAAAACGATTTGGGTAATATTAGATGGCACATGTGATTAGTTTAGATTTCCTTTTTTTTTTTTTTTTTTTTGACTAGAGCAATTAAAACTCACAAATTTTAAACAGAAAATAAATCTAATAAAAAGTCACAACTTTATAAAAAAAAAAGTTGCTAATTTATGAGTAAGTAAACTAATGTAAACAATTTAAAGTAAAAAAGTCACTAACTTAAGAGTCAGTAATTCAATGTAAAAACTTTCACATTTATTAAAAAGTTACTGATTTATGAGAAAAAAGTTACATTTAACATAAAAAGTTAAAAATTTATTAAAAAGTTACCAAGTTAAAGTAAACATTTACAAAATTAAAGTAAAACGTTACAAAAAAAATTGCTGGTTTGAGTAAAAAGTTTCCAATTTAAAGTCAAAAGTTACAAATTTGTCACAAAAAAGTTGCAAATTTATGATGAATTATTCATGATAAATGACTTTATCATGAATAATTTGGTTTGGCCCCTCCTCCACTGAGCCAGTTTATTAAATCTCGACCACAAGAATCCATCAGATCTACAAGGATCTCTTCCACCAGTAACTGATAACTTTTCGCTGCAGTGCCTTTGGACAGTCAGCTTTTTCTGGAAAAGCTACGGCTCAGTGGAATGCCCTCTCAGATGACATAAAGAACTGTACCTTAGTTGGTAGTTCTTAAAATAAACTGAAAATAACTAATGAAGGACAATCAGAACTGTAACCATTAATGACTATATTAATTTTTATAGCTGTGTGAGTGTGAGTGCATGTCTGCACTTTTGAGAGTGTGTGTTGGGTGTAGTTTGTTTTATTGTGTCATGGATTGAATAGTTTGGACATGATTTGCGGTGACAGACCCAAAAGCAGGCAGCAAAGGGACCAAAGGTGAGTGAAACAATTATCTTTATCACAATAATAACGGTAATGAATGTGCCCGGAGAGCCTCACAGCCCTGTAGGAAGGAAAGAGGAGACAAGGGGTAAGTATGGAGCTAACAACAATTTGATCACGTTTTTTTGTCTCTCTTACAGATTGTGGTGATCTTCCACCAGGGGCAGCACGGTGGTGCAGTGGTTAGCACTGTTGCCTTACAGCTAGAAGGTTCCTGGTTCGAATCCCCAGGTTGGCAGGGGTTGGAACCTTTCTGTATGGAGTTTGCATGTTCTCCCTGTGCTGCGTGGGTTTACTCCGGGGGCTCCGGTTTCCTCCCACAATCCAAAGACATGCATGTTAGGTTAATTGGCTGTTCTAAATTGTCCCTAGATATCTGTTTCCTATAGGCCCTTAGAATAGAGGGTTAGCACTAGTGAAAGCGCTTTGAGTGGTCTTTGTGACTAGAAAAGCGCTATATAAGTGCAGGTTAGTTAGTTAGTTAGAAGCAGGGAGGTAGCAGACTCTCGGCGTGGCAGAGTGATTCATACGGTGCATATTTATAACGTGGTGCACCTGTGCTGGGAATGAGGCGGAATAGGAAGGGTGTTAGTCCAGGAATGATTCAGAGCTGGGCTGTTGTAGAGGAGATCCGGGGGGAGGGAGTTCCACAAGATGGAAGTCCAGGTCCACGAGTCTGCACTTTCTTGAGGAGATACAAAGGGGATGATTGGAAGTAATTACCCTTGTGTGTCCACAGTGTTGTGTGGGGTGTGTGTGTGTGTGTGTGTGTGTGTGTGTGTGTGTGTGTGTGTGTGTGTGTGTGGCCCATGGGGCTTGCCGTACCCACCCTGGGAGTGACATCAGGTGGGCTGCAGCACCTATATATATTTCTGTGAACGTTCAATAAAGGAGCGTTCGCTGCATGGGATAAGACAGACTCCAGACTCTGGTTACCGACATAACATATTGACGATGAGGAGAAACTATGGAGGCGTATAGGCTACCTCCACCTCTACCACAGTTTCTACAGTACCCAGGAGAGCCAGCAATTGTGTGGCCTAACTGGTTGGCCATGTTTGAGGGATACATCACGGCATTGGGCCTCAGTAGACTCGACGGAACACAGAGACGAGCACTCCTGGTCCACCATCTCACCGTAGAAGATTGGAAAATTCTCTGCGTGTTGGGAGAGACAGAGTCTTGTGTGGATGCTGTCGGGCGGCTGGCCGAATATTTTGCAAACATACAAGAAGCACGAAGCTGTGGGTGGTGAAGCTGTTAGTGCCAAAAGAAGCTAAGGTAGCTAGTTTGGGGAAGCTAGCAGCCCAGTTAGTGGCAAACGTGAAGTTACCCACAAAGCTAGGTGCGTGCCAAAACCAAGCTACAAGCTACCAGCTAGATATCGAGGTGGGACCGGAGCCACAAGTGAGGGAGTCCCCGGTCACCAGAGACAGCAAGCCAGCCAAAGAGCTCAGCGCAGTCAGTGACCGCAGCGCTGGTGGTGAGGGCAGCGCAGTGAGCGAAGGCAGCACAGAGGGAGAGCAGCGACCATACTCAGTTCAGTTTTTCCCACAGCTAGAGTCGGAGCAGCGGGAGGAGGGGTGTGAGCAGGCTGAGAGCTCTGGGAAGCAGCAGCAACAGCCAGGCACAGAGACGGCACAGCAGAGCACCTTGGATGACAGAGAGGAGGTGCGGGGTGCCACGGAGGTCGGGCAGGACCTCAGTGCCAGAGCTCAAAGCGCCTTGGATGAGGGTGCTGGACGTAACAGCGAGGTGCCCAAGTCGACGAGTGACGCCGACAAGTGAGCTTGGGTTTCCCCTGGAGCTCAGCCACAGGGGGCCAGAGTGTTTGGCGCAACAATGGTGGCAGCTGCCGCTGTTCTGAAGACGGTGGGGGGTGGACCGACAGGCACGGTGGGACTGCGTGCCAGGCAGCAGCATCACAGGTCTAGTGGGACCCCCCTGAGAGTTGTGGACCGGGTTCGGATCCGTGAGGAGGTGTCAGATGGTGGGTCCAGAAGAGAGAAGTAGTCGAGGGTGAGGAGAAGAGACATTCTCACCGAGGAGGTCAGCTTCGACCCTGGGGGCAGGCAGCTTCCAGGGGCGTGCATGTTGTGGGGCTGCCCTGGACCTCCGAGCCAGCTTTATCTTCGGCTGCCCGCGGAGTGTGGTACAACCTGAAGACTCTAATGCAAATATGTTTATATGGTGTTTAATAATGCTCCGCACTGTGTGTGTTTATATATTCATATATTATTCCATCTAGCTACAATGCTCCGCACTGGGTGTCTATATATATATTTTTATATGTACATATGTATACTCGCTGCTCTTGTTTTTTTCTTGCCTTCTGATTGTTGCTCTGAGTGTTGCTGTCCCTGTGCTGTTGCAATCCTGGAATTTCCCCATTGTGGGACTAATAAAGGCTTATATTATCTTATCTTATGTTTGTGCATGTATATATGTTAAAAAATAGTGTTGGATGTGAGTTTGGTGCGCATGTGAATATGTGTTGTGGAATTATTTTATGTATTGTGTTTAGTTCGGAAACACGGCAGTTATTTTTTTTAGATATAAATGGACTGTTTTATTTAATACAGACGGCAGAATAATCCGTTTTGCCGTGTGGGGGGTGGGACAGCAGTCCACCTGTCCTCCCCTAGTTTTTAGTTGTTTTGGGGTGAATGTATTGGGCCATTATAGTTCACTGTTCCCCGTTATTTTCTTAGTGCATGATTCGGGTCCTAAATTGAGGTGGGTCTGAACTGTGTGTATGTGTTTTGGACTTTTGTAAGGGGGAGGGGAATGTTGTGTGGTGTATGTGTGTGTGTGGCCCGTGGGGCTTGTCGTACCCGCCCTGGGAGTGACGTCAGGCCGGCTGCGGCACCTGTATATATTTCTGTGAGTTGTGGCGATGTTATAATAAGACACGGCGTCTGGAGTTTTAATGAAGTTTATTGATCAAATCATCGCCATCACGGAGCTCACCCCAGCTGCTGTATAAGCATGCTGGGGATCGCTCTCAGGCTCTCATGAGCTGTAGTCAGAAGCAGTCAGAAGAAGAACAGAGAGTGAACATATGAATTCAGCCACTTAAATACCCAGCAACGGACAATACATCAAAGGCATTTTATCATCAAAGGAAATGCATTCAGACATGTGACATTTGTACCACAATGCGAGCAGGAAGCATGAATGTTTGCATTTGCGTCATACATATCCACAGGATGCTGGTGCCTGAACTAAGCACAGGAAGGCTGCCTATTGATCTCAACACACACATCTCACTGTCCTGTTAATTGCTCTAGTCGAGCGCTGTGTTTGTCCGTGGCTGCTGTGGGGGGGTACCCCATACACTCCCCCCCCAGAGGGCTTAGCGGGGAGCTGAGACCTCGGTAGTCCCGCTTTGGTGGTGAGCTGCGGGGAAAGTCTGTGCCGGGGAAGGGAGGAGGGTGGGGGTAGCAAGTGGCGGGGGATGTCCATGGCTGTGGGAAGAAAAGTTAGTCTCTGATTCCTCTCGCGATTCAGTCCGGCAATGAAGAAAAACAGGAGCTGAAGCTATGTGAGGGACTTGGCGTTTAGGCTTTAGGTGCGTTCGCGGCCCTAAAGCCCTCGGGGACAGCTGACGGCTGGATTCCCGTCGTGCGCCGTGGCTGAGACTTACACCAAATCCTGTGTGCGGGCTGCGTGTGTGCTTCAGGTGTGTGAGCAGTCCTGAAGAGCCGTGTGCAGCGGCGGAGGATGATGTATAAGTCTGTAGAGCCAGCTTGTCTCTGGTGCGTGGCACGCGCTGCGGCCACGTGCCTTCCAGCTGCGCTGTTCTGATGCGAGGCTTCTGTGCATGGCCGGTTCGCTGTCGCGAGGCGAATCAGGGTCAGGGGGCTTGATGGAGATCTGCGCAGTCGGCGCCGATTGTGTCCCCTGTTCGGGCTGTTGGTCGTCGCTCGTGCCGGGTCATGGTGCGTTCAGGTCCACGCGTTCTCCGTCGGCCATGGGCCGCCGTCGTGGAGAGAGGGCAAGGTGTGTGCGCTCTCGTATGGAGACACAGAATCGTGTGTCAGGAGCCGTGAAAGCGGCCGGTCCAGCGTGGATGTGCCGATCTAGGCGTGCAGACCTCACCATGAAATTTCCTCAGCTTTCCCGGTCGTGGGTGGTCTCCGAAGAGCGTCAAAGTCTCCCTGAAGCAGAAAGGAAGGGCAGATCAGTCGGGCTGCCGCGTTCGCTCGTCGTCGGAGAATCACTGCCGGGTGCTGCGTTTGCTGGCAGCGTGTTCTTTTCAGCGTCGGGTCGCCAGCGTGGTTGTCCAGACCAGAAGGTTGCGTCGCACAAAGCGTATGCGTCTGCGGGGTCACCAGTGTGGCGATGTTATAATAAGACACGGCGTCTGGAGTTTTAATGAAGTTTATTGATCAAATCATCGCCATCACGGAGCTCACCCCAGCTGCTGTATAAGCATGCTGGGGATCGCTCTCAGGCTCTCATGAGCTGTAGTCAGAAGCAGTCAGAAGAAGAACAGAGAGTGAACATATGAATTCAGCCACTTAAATACCCAGCAACGGACAATACATCAAAGGCATTTTATCATCAAAGGAAATGCATTCAGACATGTGACATTTGTACCACAATGCGAGCAGGAAGCATGAATGTTTGCATTTGCGTCATACATATCCACAGGATGCTGGTGCCTGAACTAAGCACAGGAAGGCTGCCTATTGATCTCAACACACACATCTCACTGTCCTGTTAATTGCTCTAGTCGAGCGCTGTGTTTGTCCGTGGCTGCTGTGGGGGGGTACCCCATAGAGTGTTCAATAAAGGAGAGTTTGCTGCATGGCATAAGACTGGGGGCTGGAGGCAGTCTTCACAGAGGGGATCGCCAATGGGCTGCAGGCTGCACACTGGGAAAGAGCCTCTAGAGTCCAGCATGGAGGAAGTCTTGAAGTGCTCCTGACAACCAGAAGGAGACTGACCCCATTTAACCTCTTGCACTCCGGGATACCGCGGGCGGTCACGTCTCTGCATACTAGGGCGCACGAGGGCGCCCTAGGACGCACACGCACTGAAAAAAAAAGCTGCATTTCCGTTCTTCCACTACAGACACAGCCGCAAACAGAAAGCCAAAGGAGTGCTTTGATTGGTTTAGATTTGATTGACCTCTCATTCGACTAATAAGAGCCTTAAATTGGGTTTCTGAAACCTTGAAGAACCAATGACTGAAAACCTAGCAAGAAGGACCCGCCTACCAACGGCTGCGAATACAGCAAGTACGACAATTGAAAGCGTACCTCCCGTGCATAAAGTCTGTTTTGTGTAAGCCGCTGGGTGACACACACGCGTTCGCCAGTCATTTTTTCTTACTACTGTTCTTATTCGTTTTGAAAAATCGTTCGCCGAAACTGCAATAATGGAATCATGGTTTGACCGGGTCGCGTGACCAGAACCATGAGTCGTATCAAGCGGACCATCGTCATGTTCGTCTGACAATGAGGAAGAGAAGTTCGCCAGCGACACTGCTGTTGTGGACAGGTAAGTGTTATAAGCTAAATTATTCTTTATCCCTGAAAATTGTAATCAAAATGACTTTTGACCGATCGGTAAATTACAACTGTGCATCATCGCCACATGACGGATCGGTCAGTGCGCCGCGTCCGGACCGTGAACCCCCCCCCCCCCACTACTCTTCTGTAGTGGATTGCAGATATTTTGCAGATATTTTAGTACAACTGTGCGTAGTAGACCGCGGCGCACCATCACCGCGGTCCGTCATGTAGCGATGGGCGATGTCCGTCCTCTGTAGTGGGGGGGGGGGATAGTTGTTATCTTCTACATTACAGATATTTTAGTATAATTTTTAGTGCACTGTAGGTTATTTTTTCTTGTAAAAAAAAAAAAAAAGCCACATTTTTTACGTGGCATGCTTCTTTGTGTGTGGGGGCTTGTTTGTTCATTCATTCATTCATGAATGAATAAACAACCCCCCCAGCACACACACACACACACACACACACACACACACACACACACACACACACACACACACACAGAGCCCTGAGTGTCACCTTTCATTAAAGCCCAAGATAAAGCTTCTATATTGAATCATTCAAAAGTTATAGACGTTTTTCCAAACTGTGCCATTTGGCACAATTTGGCACAGTTAAAAAAAAGCCTAGGAACAACCTGAGAACAAAGCTGTGTAATATATTCATTTTTTGTGGTATTGTTACAAAATTTTGACCTCAGCTGGATAACACTTGGTTCTACATTTCTGTTGCATTTTCCAGCCCGGATCTGACAGCTGTGTATTTGAAAGCATTTGTATCCAAAAAAACACCCAGGCGAAATTTATTTTCTTCAAGTTCAGTATGTTTAGATGACTGTTACTCAGTGGCAGGAGCACTTAGAGAGATTATGACTGTTTTGCCAAAAAATTCAAAGTGTTTTCTTTTAAATGAGACCAACCCCATGAAGATGCTGCAAAGGGTTGAAGAACAGCTTTTGATTTACTTTGGGTACATTATTTTTAGGCGTTTTTAGGGAAATTGACCAGAGTGCAAGGGGTTAAAGGGCTCCCTGAATGCCCACAGGTGGTAGGTGCAGCTGTAGGGAATGAGCGGTTAAATGGGATGAGAAAGAGTGTGTGTGCAGCCTGAACCACTACAAGTTTAGCATTTTAACTATCCTTTATTGTTGCATTGTCTTGTTTTATTATATTGTTTTAATATGTTATTATTGCTCATTGATGTTTTAATTGTGACCTGCCAAGGGACTGCAGATGTAAATTAGCTTAAAGCTAACTCTGGTACAATACATTAAATGGCAACATTTATGATTATTATTGTACATGGTTCCTTTTCAAATAAAAATGTGAAATGTGAAAAAAAAATGTGAACAGACATATTGGTGAGGAAAACCAGACAATGTTTATGAGAAAAAATTGGTAAATTTAGTTTCAGAGAAACTTTTGGTTCATACCTTCCTGCTTTTACTCAAGTAATTTCTTTGGCGACTACTCTTACTTTAGTAATTAATATCATAAGAAAACACCATTTTATTTTATTGTTCAGTTTCTAGATTCTGTTGTGATGGAATTTTTTTTTTTTTAATGTCTAATGGTTATTATCCCTGGCTGTAGAACTATGTGATAATCAATGGAAACTCGTTATCTATACAGGGCAGATAAGTGGGAAGGCATGATGACCTTCTCTAAAGCTGACTATAACTGTTCTGTGACTGTCTTTAGTGGCTCACATTGCTCGGATTTTGAGCTTTCTCCCACTGCTGCTGCTGTTGTGTAATCACCCCTCTTTACAGATATTGTCTCAATAACCCCTTATGAAGAATCAAATAAGAATTAAGTCTTTCTTTCTCAATCAGATCATCCAGCCATCAGAGGAGACATCATAGGAGGGGTCATTGGAGCTACTGTGGCAGCAGCAGCAATAATAACACTCATTTTATGGAAAAAAGGTAAAATCATGTTCTGTCTTTACATTTTAACTTTTTAACTTTGTCTATGTTGTTTGCACTGATTGCTTTTTTTTCCTGGATTAAGGATGTTTCTCATGTCCATCAAGAAATGAGAGAAGAGAACCAAATGGTGGTCAAAGAGAGTAAGTTTGAGCAAACTTTATTGCTGTATTTTAACAAGTTTGTAAAGAAAAAGTCTGTGTGACATTCAGAGGAACTCTTCCAGGAACTACATGCTTTGAGCACCACTTTCTTGTTGCATTCCCAAGAGACAAAGTTCTGTTTGATGATCTAATCACATAAAAATGGCAATGCTACAATTTCCAAGGTTATCCAAGTTTTGATCTTTTCTCCTGAATTTACAATTCTTTGTAGAGCACTGAAAACGACCGAAAAAATTTGTGTGGTAAAAAAAAGTGACAAAAATGAAAAATATCTTACAAATTTATGGGGAAAAGCTGCAGATTTACCACAAAAAGTTGCAAATTTATGATAGAAGAAGAGAAAAGTCTCAAGTTCATAATAAAATTTACTAGAAAAGCTTCAAATTTGTGTGGAAGAAGTCACAAATTTTCTGTAAGAAAAGTTTTAGGCAACCAAAAAAACAAAACAAACAAAAAAAAATTATCATAGTTAAGGTTACAAATATAAAATCAAGAATTTGGGGGGACGGCTGCAAATTTAATGAAAATAAAATTTTAAAATGACTTGCAATAGAAAGAATTTGTAATTTGCACAGAAAAAGTTGAAAATGTACAACAGAAAAATGTAAGAATTTAATGGGAGGCAGAAGCAAATTTACAATTTAAAAAAGTCATGAAAATAGATTTATGAGCTAAAAAGAAGTTTATAAAAAAATTGCAACTTTGAGAGAAAATCCTCACAGTTCGACGAGACAAATATTAGATTTAAAAGGAAAAGTAATAAATCTACAAATTTACAATTTGAGGAAAAAAGTATCACAAAAAGTTACTTATTTATGAGTAAAAAGTTGCTAATTTAAAGCAAAAATTTACAAATTTATATAAAAAAAGTTGTTAATTTGAGTAAAAATTTATGATTTTAAAATAAAAAGTTGCTAATTTATGAGTAAAAAGTTACAAATTTAAAATAAAAGTTACCATTTTTTTTTAAGTTGCTAATTTATGAGTAAACAGATTCACATTTATTTAAAAAAATGCTAATTTATAAGTAATAAAATTTACTAGAAAAGCTTCACATTTATGGGGAAAAAGTCAAATTTTCTGGAGAAAAAAACTTTTAGGCACCCACAAAATATCACAGATTTATAGTAGTAAAGATTACAAATATAATAGAAAGAAGTAACAAATATGCATAAAAAAATAAGAATTTAGGAAAAAAGATGCTAATTTAATGATAATAAAGTTTATAAAGGACTTGCAATAGACAGAATTTGCAGTTTGCACAGAAAATGTGCAACAGAAAAATGTACAAATTTAATGGGAAGGAGCAGCAAATTTACAATAAAAAATGTCATGAAAAGACTCAGATTTATGAAAAAACTGCAAATTTGAGCGAAAGACCTCATAGTTCTACAAGAGACAAATATCATCGGGCTCATCTCCAGCGGCGACGAGTCCGCCTACAGGGAAGAGGTGGCCCAGCTGGTGTCCTGGTGCAGCCACAACAACCTGCAGCTGAACGCTCTGAAGACAGCGGAGATGATTGTGGACTTCAGGAAAGTCACAACCCCCCTGCCCCCCCTCACCATCACAGGCTCTCCCATCACCATTGCAGATTCCTTCCGCTTCTTGGGCACCACCATCACCCGAGACCTCAAATGGGAGCCAACCATCAGCTCCCTCATCAAAAAGGCCCAGCAGAGGATGTTCTTTCTGCTGCAGCTGAGGAAGCTCAAGCTACCCACCAAGATGTTAGTGCAGTTCTACACGGCCATCATCGAGTCCATCCTCACCTCCTCCATAACTGTGTGGTACGCAGGAGCCACTGCCAGGGACAGACTAAGGCTGCAGCGCGTCGTGCGCACTGCTGAGAAGGTGATAGGCTGCGAGCTCCCATCTCTCCAGGACCTGTACATCTCCAGGACCCGGAGGCGTGCTGGCCGGATCATAGCCGATCCCTCACATCCTGGTCACGTACTGTTTGCTCCCCTCCCCTCAGGTAGAAGACTTCGGTCCATTCGGACTAAAACCTCCCGGCACATGAACAGCTTTTTCCCCTCTGCCATCAGACTGCTGAACATTAAGTGACTTTTTGACTCTCGTGCACTATGTACAGCAGCTCAACCAGACTCACGTCATTCATCACTGTTTTCTGTTGCATTATCAACTGCACTATGTGGTACTTCACATTATCTGCTACTTGCTAATTTTTTAAAACTGCCTTGACTAGTACTACTCATTATTACTAGTATTGTTATTATTATTATTATCATTATTACTTATTATTACTTATTTTTCTACACTTATTGCACATTTTCAGTCCTTTAGTTTTTTAGTTTATCTCTTTTTCTCATCATGTTTTTAATGTTGCAGCATGGCATCGAGACAAATTCCTAGTTTGTGTACTACATGAACAATGGCAATAAATCTGATTCTGATTCTGATTTAGAAAAAAAAAGTAACGCATGTACAAATTTGCAATTTGAGGGGAAAAGTCATATTTACAAGTATTATTAGTAGCAAACTTATGGCATAAATGCAAGAAATTTGATAAATCTGAGGACAAAAATAATACATTTTTAGGAAACCTCTGATTTTCAGAGAGAGAGAGAGAGAGAGATTTTGATTTTTAAAGGATCTTTAATAAACACACTTGTCCATCATTCAATACAATTTCTATGTCATGCTATATTACACAGAAAATTATTCCCCCAAAAAACGCCCCAAAAAAAGCTGTCCATCACGAACTGAACAGAGGACATTCTCCAGGGACCAGAGGGTCCTGAAACCTTCCACATCCCCATTCCCCATAAAAAACTGAAAGTCCAGCCTGATTCTGGCTTTAAGTAGCCTCACAAATAAAATTTTGACATCAACATCATTCTCAACATTTTCAAGTTTTCTTCTCCGGCTTACATAGATAGCCAACTTTGCCTGCCCTAAAACAAAGTTCAGTAGTTGACACTTCTGCTTAAAACGACGATTGTACATAAAACCACAAATGAAAACCTGCTTAGAGAAAACTTCCTTAAAAATGTGAAAAGGTTCTGTGAGAAGTTCAAAGAGGCCACTCAGGCGCTGACATTCAATAAAACAATGAAAAACTGTCTCCCTAGAGGAACAAAAAACACACTGATCACTGACACTGCTGTTAATCACAGAAACAAAAGCATTGACAGCTATAATACCATGCAGGACCCTCCACTGTAAGTCTCCATGCCTCTTAGGGAGAGGGGCTTTATAAAGAGCCCTCCAGGCAGGCCGATGCCCTTTTCCTAGTCTAAAATAGGCTCTCCAAGGAGTGTCCACACAGGTGTTCAATCTGTCCTTGTTGAGAGCCATCACCACCAGTCTGTAGAGTGCCTTACCACTGGCTCCTCCAAAGTCCACACCAGTGGGAGCACAGAATTCCAGTAAGGAGCAAGGAGTGACGTCAAAGTCCATATAGAGCGTGAGAGAGGGAAAGGGGTCCGTGCTTTCCGGCTGCAGCGTGCCATTGCTAAAGTCCAAGAGTAGGGAGTGCTCAAGTCCATGAAGCTCCTGTTTCCAGTGTGCAAGAAGACCATCGATGAAACGATTTGACCTGACACCAAGATGAGCTGCTAAAGCTGAGGCGTTGTTGAGGCCAGGACCAGCCAGTTCCACCACTTGCTTCAGAGTGAGAACGTTCCTGGAACACAGCCTATCAAGGAAGGTCCTTCCAACTCCCGGCAGGACACCAAGGCGACCACCAAAAACCAGCGGCTCCCTCAACAACCAGTAGAGGGAATCGCATGGCCCTCTTTGTTTTTTAAAAAGAGTCCACACTGAAAAGAGACTGCGGTAAAAACTGGGCAAAGACAGTGCATTAGAGTTCTTAAAATCCATTAAAAACACAGGGAGGTCTAGCCCAAGCCCAAGGACTCTCTGTAAAATAACACAGGCCAAAGGCCTCCATACCAGGTCCTGGGGGCCCGTCAGCAGTCTCTGTATGAAAGCCAATCTAAAAGCAGCACCTCTACTAGCTAAATGAATCACTCCTTGCCCCCCCCCCCCTCTTTGGGAAGAAATAACAGGGCTTGAGGGACCCAGTGGAGTCCACCCCCCCAAAAAAAGTCCACCAAAACAGACTGAATTTTGGACAACAAACCAGCAGGGGGGTCCATGCACATGAGGCGGTGCCACAGGGATGAGGAAACAAGATTATTTAAAATGAGCACTCTTCCTCTAAAAGATATTCTTGGCATTAGCCACTTCCATTTGTTTAGTCTCCCGTTAATTTTCTCTATGACCCCATCCCAATTTTTTTGCTCAAACTGCTGATTTCCAATAAAGACACCAAGATACTTAAACCCTCCTTTTCTCCAAATCAGCCCACCAGGCAGCGTAAGCTGATTTTCTAGTTTCTCCCCCACCATCAGAGCCTCGCTTTTTCCCCAGTTTATTTTTGCAGAGGAAAGTTGGCCAAAAAGATTGACACTCCTAACCAGAACGTCAATGTCACTCTGCTTGTTTAGCAGAATGACTACATCATCTGCATAGGCCGACAGCTTGAACGTGGTGTCACAGCCAGGAAAAGTAACTCCTGATAGATCCCTTCTCAGGCAGTGAAGCAAAGGCTCTATGGCGAGGGAGTACAGCATCCCTGAGAGAGGGCAGCCCTGCTGAACCCCCCTCTGGACTTTTAAAGGGGCAGACAGGCCCCCATTTATCTTCAGCACACTCTCAATGTCACTGTACAAGACCCGTATCCTGGCTATGAAGCCTGGGCTGAACCCAAAAGCAGCTAAAACTGTCCATAAATATTGGTGTTCAACCCGGTCAAACGCCTTTTCCTGGTCAATTGAAATCAAACCAGTTTCTACCGCCAATGAACCAGAGGCCTCCAAAATATCCCGAATTAAAGTGACGTTGTCACTAATCAGCCTGCCAGGCACACAGTAAGTCTGGTCTACATGAATGAGCTCGCTCATCACCTTTCTCAGTCTTCGGGCCAGAGCTTTTGAAAGAATCTTATAGTCTGTGCAGAGCAGAGAGACTGGCCTCCAGTTCTTTAGGCTCTGGAGGTCCCCTTTTTTCGGCAACAGTGTGATGATGGCCCTCCTGCAGGTCGTGGGTAGGGTCCCCCTTTCCAAGCTATCTTGGAGAACCTCCAGCAGGTCTGGACCAAGCAGGGGCCAGAATTCCTTAAAAAAGTCCACAGAGAGACCATCTATGCCTGGTGATTTTCCATTCTGGAGGCTCATTAGCGCCGTATGCAGCTCAGACAGAGACAGTGGAGCATCCAAGCCGGCAACAAGGTCCTCTGAGAGCACTGGAAGACCATCAAGGAAAACCTGGCCCAGTGACGTGTCCTCCCTCCACTCTGCTCTAAACAATTCACTGTAAAAGCTAGCAGCGTATTTCCTGATCTCTGCTGCTGTGGAGATTGTTCTCCCGTCATCGTCCAACAAGGAGTGAAAAGTTTTCTCTGTCCATTTTTCCCCTCCAGTCCAAAAAAGTACTGGGAGGGCGAGTCCATCAGAGCTACATCCATGTAGCGTGAGCGGACCAGAGCACCCTGTGCGGTGACCCCTAGCAAGCTAGCCAAGGCTGACCTTTTTGACTTGAGAGCCTCTAAGTGCTCTTGTTTTCCTGTAGAACTGAGCAACTCCTCTAGCTCTACCACCTCAGTCTCCAGAACTTTCAAGGATTGGGTCAAGCTACGAGTGACATTTTGAGTGTACTGTTGGCAGAGTTGTTTTATCTGTGCCTTACCAAAATCCCACCACATTTGGAGAGAACTAAAAGAGGGTTTTTGTTCCCTGTGTGACTTCCATACACCATGAAAAACCTCTTTAAAAAACACATCATTTAAAAGTGTATTGTTAAAATGCCAAAAAGCACTCTTACACTTTACATTTTCAATAAACACAGAACAGAACAGCAGTCAGTGATCAGTGAAACCAACAGGACAGATACAACTATTTTTAAAAACACTCATTTGATGTTTAAAACCATAAAAACGGTCTAACCTAGCCATAGATAAAAGGTTATCTTTAACATGGCTCCAGGTGTACTGCCTCTGATCCCCATGATGTGATCTCCACACATCGGCCATTTCATGTGTTTTCACCAGTTCCCTCAGCCTATTGGCAGAAGCAGGGTGAGGCTCCTGATGGTTCCTGTCTAGTCTGTGGTTTAATGTACAATTAAAATCACCCCCCAGAAATAAAAAACTATTTGGATTACAGGACCTAACCGTATCCGATAGCACGTCAAAGAC